>MKEJ01035140.1:0-12506 GCA_001753735.1 Embelia ribes
CGTGCAAAAGGTGCACGGAAACCAAGATGAATGAACGAGAGAAATGGAAGACGAGACTTCCACTAAAATATTCATCTTGCTCCGAAGATGAGAAATCTCCAATTTAAAATTGAAGACAAGCCACGTAGCTAGATGATATATGAACTTTAAAGTGTAAAAATGGTGTTCTCCACCTCTCTCTCTTGTTTTCGAAATGGGGAAGAAGAAATGAAGTGACAAGATAGGACAAGTGATTGAAAAGTACTTTTTCACACGTTGAGACGTCCAACGACTCTTGAGTCGATTGTTCGACGCCAGTCCGCCTGCGGACACACCGATGGACATCCTCCAGATACAGGGAAAACACTTAGAAAACTTTCCAACTTTTGTCCAAGAGGTGTAGTTCTGGAGTGGTTTGTCCAATGCCTCACACCCATCGGACACTCTCCGGACAAAGCAGAATCTGGCACATTTGACTGAGCGTCCTTTTCCCTTTTCACATTTTAAATATGTAATGTTGTACCAAGCCTATGCTATACTAATATTTTTATAATTTTTTTCTAATGGGACGCTGCCTTGCACCCTGCAAGGGACGACTCCCCTTTGACCCCCGCGATCTGACCAGGCAGGTCGAACCCCGTACCGGTCTGTCGAAGTGGCAACAAAAGTCATGTTATAATGCAACGATGCAACTATAATACATAAATGAAATACCACCACCACACTTCAATATAAGTTTTCTCCATATACATATATTTATAACATCACTAGGCATACTACAATCCACAACAAATAAAATGAAAAAATATTGTACGGAATTTTTTGGACGTTACATGTAGTGGTGTATGTAAACAAGCTTGTTTTCTTAGATATTTCAGTTGTTGTTTATGTTGTACTTTTATTTTTGGTCTTGGTCTTTTATTTTAGTTGTAATTGTTGTTCTTATATATATATAAACTGCAGGTAGGCTATATATATCACAGATTAGAAGCGATTATATTATGTTTACATGGCGAGAATGGCGATGTTGTATATTTTGTTTTCTTTTTCTTTTATTTCCTTTCTTCTCTCTTTTCTTTTCTTTTTCTCACGTCCCTGGTCCTTGGAATTCGGGGCGTGACAGGAGGGTCTCATGATCAATTTGCATGTGCCCAAGCTAATATCATGACTGCTTATGAATATTTTGGTTTTTGAATCTATAGACATTACTTGTTATTGATGTATTAAAATTTGAAACAAAATATCATTAACTTTAATCTCTTTTCAGAATTGCCATTAATTGAGAATAAACTACTCATTTATCAAATGAACGAGACTGAGCCAAGCATTTGACAAGCCGTGCCCTAACTTTTTTCATGAACAGCTTAATCCATTTATTGCCGTACCAATTATAAGTTTGAGATATTGCTAACAGCAAATCCATTCTATTCAATGCTAGATACAATCAGTATAAGGATCTCAAAATTTTCTCTTTTCGTCCAATGCACTTAAGGTGTATAAAGTTTCATTCTTAATTTTAAAGTCGTTAAGCCTTTACTTAACATAGGTTGATCTAGGATAGTAGACCTATGTCAAGATAACGGAACAAAATTTATTGTACTTGTAGACCATTTAACCAACCCGACTCCTACGATGACATTTAGCGCCATGACATTCTCTCTTTTGTAATCTCTTTAATTAGTTTTTAGTTTCCTCACCCATCATAACATGTTTGGGTTTGAAAACGGTCATCAAAACCACCACTAGATGAAGATAACATGGTAGAAGGGTGAATATATTTACCATTAGCGATTGTGTCCCCAAAACTATGCAATAGTTCCTCGGGGAAAGGTAGCACTTTCTTGTTAAATATTTTTGCATAATTATTGACCTATATGAAATTTTTTAAGAAAGTTAATTTACTTTCTGTGCCAAAAGCCACTCGAGATTCAATACAAGTTCATAACTACGCAATGGAATAAAATAGATTAGTTATGAATTGTAAGATTGTTCAATCTATTTAGTTGGCTTAGGAATATAATAGTTGACAAATACTCAATGACACTCTAAATTGAATTAAACTAGATTTAGCACAATAGTGAATCATAATTAACTTTAGATGGAATTTAAAAATTATGAATTAGGGGACAAAGCGAAACTATTGAAATCACCCCTAAAGAGATAAATCTTAATTAATTGTTTTAAAAAATTAGTTTATTTTTATTTCATATTGTCTGTTAGGACTAGTGGCAATTTAGATAAATAATTACTTGAATTGAAACTGGTAAAAATAATTTAATCTTAGTTTTCATAACTTAGTAGGAGTCCCTGAGATCAATAAATTTGATATCTTATTAGTAAAAATTCATTAACCTTTGTATACTTGCTAGGTTCTTCCTAGCGCAAATTTCTAACGTCGAAAAAATTCACAGAAAATTTCAGAAAAACATTCGCTTAATAAATAATATTGTTAAATATTTAATAATATTATTTATTTCATATACATATAATTATTTCGTGGCATCATACTGTACTGGTAAACATGTGTATTGTGTGCTAAGTAAGTCATGTCACCTTCATCATTTCTTGACCAGGGGAAAGTGTGTGAGAGAGAGAGAGGAGAAGAAGAAATTTTTTTTTAAACCTTTACACCTTTATTTCATTGATCATTTATCAAAATAAAGTTGATATTAGTGATCTTTGATGTGAGACCTTTAATTCTAGATAAGTCTCATCTCTTATATCAATCATTTTTGTTGTCTCAATTTTTGTGCCGTTGTGGTACATCGAAATAAAGTTTTTGAACTTTTTTTGTATATTTTAAGGATCATTTTGTCTTGTGCCTCATTTTGATCCGATAACCATTGATAGATCAAATCAAGGGCTCAAGCAAGTACGGAATTATTGCTTTTTCTTGGAAGACTTTCACGCGTCATTTTTAGATTTTGAGGTACAAGTCGGTCATGTTCTTATTTATAACCTTGAGTTTTATGAAATGCATTGACTATTTTGGGGGTTTCTAGCATAAAAATTGAGTTTTGAGGCAATGAAGACTAGACCAAAACTTAGACCAGTCCGGGGGTTTTGTAAACCGGTCCATGGATTCTCTGAGAATTATTTTAACATCTTGGACCCGTCCAAAATGGGTGTGGACTAGTCTATATATGTATGTATATATGTATGTATGTATATATATATATATATATTATTTGTTTGCTCGATTGGTTAAAAACTTTCGGGAACCAATTCTTAGTATGATTAGCCATCAAACTACTTTCTTGTACTTAGATTTGAATCAAATTCAAGGCTTCATTGATCGATTTTTTTTTTTCTTTTTGGGGGGGTCCAAAGTAGGCTTTTTAAGTTCAAGTTGGATGATCATTCGGGGGATTCTTGTTTGCTTTAGGTGGGTTTCGAAAGGCATACTTATAAGGTATGGGCAAATTCATGAATCTAATATAAATAAGAGTCTCTATATTTATATATTGACTTATGTGACATAGTGTTACTATTAAATATTATTTATGAAATAAGTGTTGCTTTCATAAATACTGAGTTATTTTCAGGAAATAAAATGATGGATATCAGTATAATATTTTCTATGAAACATATATGTATATATATATATATATACATATATTTTGGATAAGAGCATTGGTAATATTCGGGACCTTCGGGCATTGTTGTAAGGATTTCGGATCATAGTCTACTTACTGGGATAGTATATGTAGACTTTATAACAAGAAAATTTATAGGATATATATATATATATATATATATATATAAGTATATGCGTGTGTGTGTGTGTGTGTGTGTATTTTTGAAAGCCCTAAAAGTGGATGCATCAATTTTAAGACTTAAGAATATGTCCCACCCCGAATTCTAGCCATGAACCAGGGGTTCCGAGCTATTAAAGAATAGAAAAAGAAAGAAATGAATAGAATAATAACGAATTGTAAAGATAATAATAAAAAGAAATCAAAATATGTCTATGTCATCCTTGCCAACATACATCCATAATCGTAAACAAAGCTTGATTACATGTACATCAAGTGCCATAGTTCAGTAATCTACAGGCTAATATATACAACTATAGCAATAAAATAACCAAGCGTGTGCATACGCGAATCAAGCTAAGTGCTCGTACCCAACATAAATGAAAGTTATACATAGATGAGATCCGAATACAAATACAACATACCCTAGCAGTGGTCTTTACAAAATATAACAAAAGCACTATCACGTCTCCGATATTCTAAGCCTGTGTGCTATTGCCCCTCAACTCCTGTACATTATAATTACATAGTACAAGAAATAAATAAAAATAATATGATCAAATTTCTAGTAAAACTCTAAATATGAGTTTGAATGCTCCATGATATGTATGCATATACAGTGTTATGCGATATGCCATTTGAACAATGTCCAAACACCATTTTCCAAACCAAACATATTTCCCAAAATCCATGTTTTTCCACATACTCATAATTTTTACATTTCTTATATTCCATATTTCTCATTTCTCATATTCCTCATTTCTAGTAATCAAATGATTTTTCCGAGCTTTTATTCAAATTTCCCATTTTCCAACTTATTTGCTCATTCTGAATCCAAATAAAATTTTCATGCAAAACCAGCAAGACTCGACAAAAGTGGGACTAGTATCTTTAATTCAGCTCCTCGCCAGGACTACCCACGCCCTATATATCATATAAAACAGCATGAGCGGCACAAGTACCTCGATTTATAGGCCCAACTTGGAGTTATTAGATTGCTTATAATCTTTTTTTTAGTTTGGTAAATTTGGCCTAACCCCAACAAGAAATAAAAGAGACTCCAATGGACTCTCGAAATGCTCATGTATTTTCTATTTGAAAATCCATATTTTTCCATCCAAAAGCGATGTCTCGTACTTAATAATCATGTATGTATGAAAAGCTCAAATGATAACAATATGTACATGATAACATAATAATTCCAATATCATACAATAAATGAAATGAAGTATGACCAATGCTCTAATATAGTCCTTTTTCTTTAAAATTCGACAAATGCTCATATGATTTTTCGTAAATGAAATTCTTCCATTTAAAGTATTAAACCTCAATAACAACTCATATTTCTCATTTCAAACTCATAAATCCAAACCACAATTCCAAACCATAATTTCATAAAGCAATATACATAATCACATAACATAAACCCATATATTCATAGTAGTACTATGAATTTGTCGTACCTCAATAGCTTAGTAAATGGTCCCGAAAACTTCCCGAGAAAACCCCCAATTCTACCCCAAATTAGCCCTCTTATTCAATCTATCTACACTACTCGGATTGGTTAGAACCTAGCTAAGAAAACAATCCTAATATAGTAAGGAACAAGAATCACAAACTATTTCAATGTGCAATCATGGTACGAAAACTAAGAAATATCATATGAGAAAGACGAGAGATGAGACTTGCCTCAAATTGTAGGCCTCACTTTAAGGAATCCGAATATCAAATTTTTATCTGTATACTCTAACTAGATGAATAGAACTCTCAAAGTTGGAAGAAAACCCCCCATCTCTCTCTCTCTATTTTATGGTTATGAAGAACGAGGTGAATAGGAAAAATTAGAGTCAACAACTTTAAGTTCAATATTGACCAGATGGATTGATCCAACTGCATTTGGATAGATTAGTCTGCAAATTTGGACCAATCTATCAGTTACTTAGATCGATCGAAGCTTCTGGAATTTTGAGGGTGCACACCATGGGCTGAAAACTTCCAAAAATATTCATAATCCCTTATAGACCCTAATAGACGTGTTTATCAATTTTTAGAATAGCATTTAAGTACTCAAAACTCTTTTTACGCGACAAAATATGACTATCGACAAACGCCGATACACAACGTCACTACACATCATTTTGCACCCCCGAAACCAAGTCTTATCATACGTCATTATCCTAAATGATATAATTTCATATCCACAAATATGCAATAGTAGTTCCTAATGTATATAACATTAATATAATAAAACAAAAAAATTATTCGGAATTTCTAGGACATTACATCCTTCCCATATTAGGAAATTTCGTCCCTAAAATTCACACACCATGAAAATAAGGAAGTGCCTGAATTCTCAAAGAGTTATGGGTACTTTGTTCACATATCAGCTTCCTGTTCCAATGTAATGTCCTCCGTAGAGCCACTCTTCCAAAGAACTTTCACTAGCCAAATAGAACGTCACCTCAGCATCTGTTCCTTTGTATCCAAGATCTTAATAGGATAAACTTCAAACGAAACATCTTCCTCGACTTATAAATCATAAAAATTGATGGCATAAGAGGGATCTTAGATATATTTCCAGAGCATAGAAATATGAAACACCGAATGAACACTAGAAAGTTGATGTGGTAAGGCCAATTGATAAGCCACCTCATTAACTTTCTCGAGAATAGAAAACGGACCAAGAAAATGACGAGAAAGTTTCCCCTTCTTTCCAAATCGCAGTATACCCTTCTTCGAAGAAACCTTCAAGAATATTTGGTCACCCATCTCACACTCTAAAGAATGTCGTTGACAATCCGCATAAGACTTATGACAACTTCTCATCGTCTATAATCATTATTTGATCAATTGGACATTTCGAGTCGCTTCTTGTACTATTTCCAGATAGAGCAAGCACCATCACCAACATCCACCCAACAAATCGATCGACATGGACTACCATATAAAGCCTCAAATCGAGCCATCTCTATACTCGTGTGATAGATATTATTATAGGTGATTTTAATTAGGATTATGTGTTCCTCCCAACTTCCACCAAAATCTAAACACAAGCCCGAAGCATATCCTCAAGAGTTTGAATAGTCCATTCAGATTGGCCATTTGCTTGTAAATGGAAAGTCGTACTAAGAGAAAGTTTTGTCCCCAAAGCAGCTTGGAGACTCGACCAATACCGTGAAATAAAATGAGAGTTGTGATCCAAAACAATAGACATAACATTACCATGTAATCGAATGATCTCAGTAATATACTTCCGATAAAGTTTTTCAACTGAGTCAATTGTACAGATGGGAAGAAAATGCACTAACTTTGTCATCCAATCTATAATAACTCAAATAGCGTCACAACCCCACTTGATTTCGACAATCTAACCATAAAACCTATAGTAATGTATTCCCACTTCCACTAGAGAATGGTCATCGGCTGAAGAAATTCTCCTAGATGTTTATACTATGCCTTAACCTATTCGCACATTAAGCATCAAGAAACAAACTTTGCTATATCCTTTCATTCCATTTTGTCAAAAATATCAAGATACATCATGAAACATCTCGGTGCCTTTCTGGTCAATTGCCAATTGAGAATGATGAGACTCATGAAGAATCTCATCTCAAATAGATAAAAGGATAAATAGACAATTTTGGAAATACAATCTGCCATAGTCGAAAATAGTTTACTGATCCAAACCATCCTCAGAAAGGATATATGCATCAAACTCATCATAAACATGTTGTGCTTCTACAACACAAATGATTATAGTTGGTTGGACATTAATCATAAATAATGTCGCTCAATCTTCTACCTCGACACAATCCAATCTAAAATCGTTAAGATTCCGAAGCATTTTCCTTTCATTTACTGTAAGACAAGCAAGTGTGCAAAGAGCCTTAAGACTCAACGTGTCAGCTACCACATTTGCTTTCCCCGGATGATACCCTAAATCAAAATTATATTAATCTAAGTATTCCATCTACCCTGCTATCTGATGTTCAAGTCCCATTGAGTAAACATATATTTAACGGACTTGTGATCCTAAAAAGACTTCAAACTTTTTGCCACAGAGATAGCGTCTCCAATACTTCAAGGCAAATACTATGCCTCCAAGTTCTAGGTCATGAGTTGAGTAGTTCCATTCATGAGTCTTTAATTGCCTAGACGCATAGGCAACCACCATCCTAATTTACATAAGGACACAATCGAAACCCTCCTTTGACACGTCAAATATACCATGTGCCCAATACCCGCTCCGGAATAATAAGAATCAAAGCCGAGTTTAGCAAAGATTTTAATAGAAGAAATGACTTATCACATTTTGAATCCCATTCAAATTTTACTCCTTTTTGATTGAGCCAAGTCAATGGAGACTCCAAATGCTAAAAATCCTTAACGAATATATGATAGTAGCCTGCTAGGCCTAAGAAACTTCAAATCTTGAAAATGGATTTAGGTCGTTCTCGACTGGTAACAGATTCAATTTTTGTAAGATCTACTGGCACCCCATGTTTAGAAATGACAAGACTAAGAAAACGAGCTTCCATGGCCAAAATTTACATTTTGAAAACTTGGCATAAAGTCGATGTTCTTGCAGAGTAGAAAGAACAATACTGAGGTGTTCGCAATATGCCTCCTCCGAAGACGAATAAAGAAGAATATCATCGATAAACACCTCAATGAACCAATCAAGACAGGGTTGAAAACCTCGATACATCAAATCCATAAAATCCGTAGAAGCATTAGTAAGCTCGAAAGGTATAACAAGAAATTCAAAATTCCCATACCAAGTCCGAAAAATAGTCTTAGGAATATCCTCCTTCCTAACCAATTATATCCCATGCATAAGTCGACCTTTGAAAAGAACTTCGACCCCCCGAAGTTGATCAAAAAGATTGTCAATATGCAGCAATGGATACTTATTCTTTATGGTAACCTGATTCAACTTTCGATAGTCGATACACATCCACATCAACCTATCTTTCTTTAGTACAAACAGTGCAAGTGCACCCCATGGTGAAGAACTTCCCTGAAAAAATCCTTCAAGTTGCAAATCATCCAAATGTACCCTTAGTTCTTCCAATTCTGTTAGAGCTAAAAGATAAGGCACAATTGATGTAGGATGAGTACTAGGCAAAAGATCAATAATAAGCTCCACCTCTGGTGAAAGTAGGAGTCCACTAAGATCTTCTAGAAATACATCTGAAAAATCCCAAGAATAGTTGGAAACTCACCCCCAAAGACACTTCCTCTAATAGATTAAAACAAGCCAATATGCCGTTAGATTAATCCGAAAATGACAAGTATAAAGAAAAAGAGAAAGACTTTTCCCTTGATAAACAATAGAAATTCCATCCGAAGTTTTCATCAAAACCTTTCTCCTTTCACATATGATTACAGCATGGAAATGAGCCAACCAATCTATGCCAACAATGACATCAAAAATACGCATGTCAAAGACAATGAAATCATATATAAATATATGATCCGCAATAAGCAATTCACAGTCCCGACATATACTATTCATAAAAATAATGTCTCCACCCTGGGTATCAACATGAATTAGCTAATTTAACAAAGAAACAGAAAATTCTAACATATGAACAAAAATGATGCAATGAATGATCATAATGCACCCGTATCAAATACAACATATACCTATGTAGAAAGAAATGGTAATATACCTTGAACACTAAAGGCTTGATTACCTCTAGTGTCTAAGGAATAGTATAGGCATGGGACTGAGAAGTCCAATCCTTCTAGAATCCTCCCCGAGAAACACTCCCCTAGAATCTACCCTGCGAGACCCCACACCTTGAATACTACCCCGAGAGACACAACACCATGATAAGAAGCAGAAGATAGTACCATGAAAGCTATCAAGGTAATGCTATCAAAGATGTAGACTGAATAGGTCCATGAAAGCTGCTAGGGATTGCAAACATCTCTGGGCATTAAGTACACAAATGGCCCTTATAGTCGCAATTGCGACAAAAGACTTGAGGGGAAACAACCTAAATATGAATTTCTGTGCCACAAAGATGACAAGTCTGAGATAACAAACAATACTGAGATATGTAACCAAGTTGGCCATAGGAATAGCATTCTGTGCCCCAAACTACCGACCCCGAAGGTGCTAACCGATTCGAAGAAAATCGATCCCAAGAAGATGAAGAAAAGGCCTCCCAAATCCTTTTCCTATCTCTACTACCTTTATGGTTTCCACCACCGATATAGCCACCCCAACTGATCAAACTCATTCCAGAGTCCTGAACTGTTGACCCCGATATTGCTCCGAAGGCATCGAAAAATGAGTATCCTTGATACGTTGCTTAGAGAGTATTCCTTCTTCAACCATCATAGTGGCCCTCACACAACTCTTATAAGACTCATGCAAGCTCAAAGCCACCAGAATATGAATAGAAGGATGCAAACCCTTCTTAAACCTCCGATATCGAAGCTTTTCAGTAGCGGCGAGCTCTGGTACATACCTTGAAATATTTGTAAAAGGTTTTTGATATTGTTAAACTCTCTTGCCTTTCTAGTCTAGGTTCGCAAACTCCTCCCATTTCCTTTCCTGTTCCATATATGGAAAGTATTCCTCCAAAAACATTTCTTAAAATGTCACCCAAGTTAAATCATCTGGTCCTTGAAGTTCCTCCCAACCTTTTCACCATTCTCTAGCTTTTCTCCTTAGATAGAATGGCACCATTGCCATCCTAAGGTCATCATCCATCATTTGGAACGACTTAAAAATCCGCTTGAACCCCATCAACCAATGCTCAACCTCTATTGGCTCAGCATCTTTCTTAAAGATAGGCAGATCCAACATATAGAAATGCTTCTAAGTCCCTAAATCTTGTGTTTTATCACTTATACTGGCACCTCTTTCCATCCAATTAAAGGCTGCTTCCATAGCCCTATATATATTAGGGGACCCTGTAAATGGAAATTCTCCCATATGCTCATCAACTCCCAGCTGCGGTCGAGCACATAGCGAATCATGTAGTTGGGTTTTGGGAACCTCTTCTTTACTCTCCTCCTTATTCTCCTCTGGTATGCCTTCCAAAGGAGGAATGCCGTCCGCTCCCTCATCTCGACATGTAGGCATAGATGATACCTCCTCTTCAGCACGTTCTCCTATACGACTATCCCTTCCTTGAGCTCCTCGTCTACCTTCCCTACGTCTGTAACCTCTTCCACATGCCATCTTACTTTACATTACCAACAAGAAAATAAAGTCCGTTAGGCTAGCTATAACATGCTAGTAAAAGTAAAACTACCATGCGTTAACCAGTCAACTTCTTACTACCAATGTAAGTATGCATGTTACTCTCGTCACGACCACATTTCCTACCAAGCCACCTAGGTTTACGTAACCCAATTAGATTTGATACCAACCTATCATGCCCCAAATTCTAGTCATGAACCCGAGGTCACAAGCTATTAAAGAAAAAAAAAAAAGGAATACAATAATAGCAAATAGTAACGATAATAATCAAAAGAAATCAAAATATGTCTACACCATTCTTGCCAATATACATTCATAATTATAAAAAAAGTTTAATTACATATACATTGAGTGCCTAGTACAGTAATCCACGAGCTAATATATACAACTATTGCTACAAAATAACCATGTTTGTGCATACGGAAATCAAGCTAAGCGCCAGTAACCAACATAAATGAAAGTTATACATAGATGATGTTCGAATATAAATACAAGATACTCTAGCAGTGGCATTTACAAAATATAACAAAGCACTATGACGTCCCCGATAGTTAAAGCCTGCCTACTATGGTCCTCAGCTCCTGTATATTATACTTACATAGTACAAGAAAGAAATAAAATGATAGGGTCAAATTTCTAATAGAACTCTAAATATGAGTTTGAATGTTCCATGATATATATACATATACAATGATATGCGATATGCCACATGAATCCTCCAACAATGTCCAAACACTATTTTCATAAACCATTCTCCAAACCAAAAACATTTCCCAGGATCCTCATTTTTTTGCATTCTCATAATTTCCACATTTCTCATTTCTCATATTCTTTATTTCTCTTAATCAAATGCTCATTCTGAGCTTTTATTCAAATTTCTCATTTTCCAACTCATTTGCTCATCCTGAGACTAATAGATTTCTCATGTAAAACCAATAAGACTCAACAAAAGTTGGGCTAATATCTTTAATTTGGCTCCCCGCCAAAACTACCTACTCCTTATATACCATATGAAATTTGGTTCCCCGCCAAAACTATCTACTCCCTATATACTATATGAAACATCACGAGCAGCACATATACCTTGATTCATAGGCTCGACTTGGAACTGTCAGGTTACTCATAAAATCTTTTATTTTAGTTTGGTAATTTGACCTTGCCCCGAAAAGAAATAGAAAAGACTCAAAATGCTCAAAATGCTCATAGATTTTCTATCCAAAAATCTCCACATTTTTCCGTCCGAAAATGATGCCTCATGCTTAATGATTATGTATATATGAACTGCTTGAATGATAACCATATGTGCATGATTGCATAATAGTAAACTCCACTTTTTGCATAGACGGAAATCCACTCATATTTTCCACAAGTACATTTGGAAAGTCCCGAACAATAGGTGAAAACTCTACCATCGAAGATACTTCCTCTGACATATTAAGACTAGCCAACATATCCAATAGATTAGTCCGAAAATGACGTGTATTATAAGGCCCCAAATTTTGAAAAAACTATAGTACGTATAAAGTCTAAGTATGATGTAACATTTTCTA
>MKEJ01035149.1:0-11685 GCA_001753735.1 Embelia ribes
AAAAAATAATAATAATTTTTACTATTACTAGTGGCGATCTGTACAAAAAAAAATCTTTTTGCTATTACTAGTGGAGAACTGTAAAAATATATATTATTTTTAGCCATGACTGGTGACAAACTGTAAAAAAAATATATAAATAAATTATTGTTAGCCATTAGTAGTGGCGAATAATATACAGTTCTTTTTGTAATTCGCCATTAGTAATGGCGAACATAATGAAGCGCATCATATTGATAATTATTTTTATCGATGCACCATTTATGCAATATGCCCACGTAACCCAAAATTGCAAAAAATTCACAAAAATACAAAATGGGCTTTTAGTAGTCCCTTTCGGCCTATCATTGTAACCGGTAAAGGCACCATCTGAGATGCAACAATACAATACTTATCCATAATTTTTATCTGAGTTTTGTATCCACTTATATGGCGAGGGAATTTATTTCAAATCATTAATGCAATATAAGTAAAAATCAATCATATTCAACGAGCATGTAAGAGAATTATGTAAAAAATTTATATTGATTTAGCCAATCTTTTTGTAATATGCATTTCTTTGCTATAATTCTCTCTCTTCTATATGGTTTGATTGTTGTTCAATTTCTTTTTAATACATTCATGATTTCAATTTTTTTCATGTTATCACCTCTTCCGATACATGATTTGAACAAGGGAGTACTTTTGTGTTTATACAAGTGTATATGCATAATTTACGCGTGTGAATGTCTCGTTTCGAACACATCATACAAGGCTTTCATTTCGATCCAAAAACTTCAAAATCTCACCTTTTACTAGCTCAAAGTTCAGAAAAATCAACCCCCTAAACTTGTGACTTTCATTAGAAATTGCAACAAAAATTGATTTATACCTTTTTACTGTAGGGGTTTAGTACTTAATCCTCAAATACAACTTAAATATATAGTTCCAACACTTGTGACATTATTACGGTTTAAACACTCGTCCTTCATGAAGAACAACTACCGACAGCATTAAGCTACGGATCCAAGCCCTCCGAACAAGATCCCACCGAAAACTATAGCTCCGATGCATTTGGTAGAGACAAACCTGGTAAAAACAATTTGGAAGGAAAAACAAAACATGAGTTGCAGTCATGCAAAAACACACACACAAAAAAAAAAAAATGAATAGATTTTAAGAAACAAGATAGAGCATTGGAATATTAGAGATTAGAGAGCATTTTCTCACAAGATTAATTAGTTCAACAATTATAAATGATCTTCATTAATTCACCAGATTACGTTTCTAATAGCAATCACGTGAGGAAACAAACCAATTCAAGCCTATGATTTATATAGTTTTAGCGTTTGGAAAATCAAAATATTTTTATGGTGCCTGTTCGGAATTTCAATCAATATGATCAACTATAAAAAAAAGTCATAGTGAGTATATAAAAGATATCCCAAGATGAGAAGGGGTGTGAATTATTAGAGAAGTTATATAATTAGATTTCGGGAAATTACATAAATAAATTATATTTTTTTCAATAAAATAAAATAGTTCTTTAATTGGAGATGACTTATTGTTTACATGACATCTAAATATCATAATTGCTCTATGTTTATCATCTCTTGAAATTCATATTGACGGCGTTCAAAGCCCTAACTTGAATATTTTTTATAGGTTAAAGCCATGCACGCTTCCATTGCGATTTGAATATTACAAATTTATATCTTGGAAACAACCTCTGTGGAAATAAGGGTAAAGTCTGCATATATCATACATCAGATCCTACAATGCGGTAGTTTAGTGCAGTAATTGTCCATGATACTTTTGGTTCTATTATTTTTTCATGACAATTAGCACGGTTACAAGTATAAATTGGCTGGTAACAATCAGAGGAATGCAATTTGGTACTGATTTTCTTTTTTCTCTAAAATAGTAGTTTTTAGTTTTCTCACACACAAAAATCAATTGCCTCTGAAAACTTTTGGCTGCCTGTAAAATGCTTTCAGACCTCATTTTTTCTACTGGACAATCACGAGACAAAGCATCTGCGGTGCAGCAGTGATTTGCTAGTTATGAGCCGAAAGCCTTTTCCTCTGAACCAACAATATCCCGTGTCTCCGACGATATGATGGCTGAGATTAACGCTAACATCTTCTCTCAAAGCAACAACATTTTTGTGCCTCTTCTCATGGGCCTTTTCAACGAGAACCTCATGGTCTTCTCCACTCGAATGTGCCCACGGCTTGTAAACTTCTATCTTATTATTATGAATAGTTATTTATTTATTAAAATAGCACTTGATTATATAAAATAGGTTAACTATCTATTTTAGATATGAAATTTAGATATTCTGCATAAAAAGTATCTATTCTAATATCTAAAATAGATAGTAATCTGAAATTTAATTTTTTGGTTGGCCTGACATCTAAATTTAACTCTCCGTTTCCTTTCTCATCTATTTTAGATAATCTGTTGTAGGAAATAGTTGAATAGCCAATCTGTAAAATATAAATAATGAATTTCATGCTGTAAAATAGATAATCTATTTAGATAAGCTGATGTTGATGCTCTTATCTATCAAACTTACTACCAATACCCCATTCGTCCATTAATTTTAACATAACATGTTTCTTTTAAAAATTTTGAAATATGATAATTTAATGTCTTAATATAATAAAAAAATAAATTTATTTTTATTTTATATTAAAAATATTAATTTGATATTTTTATTATATTTAAACAAGAAATTATTATAACTTAAAATTTCATAAAAAATGTGTTGTGTAATAATGGAGTACTCTAAGCCACTAGAAGTAGTCTAGTGTGACAGAACATAACCTCGCAAATAAGAAGTTATAGGTTCGAATACCTCTCCTCTTGAACTTTCTTAAAAAAAAATAAAAAATAAAAAATAATGAATTACTCTGTCATTCTATAAATAATTGGACAAGTTTAACTGACACTTAATCTTCCACAATTTCAAATTAAAAGTTTCAATTGAGCAAAAAGACAAATTTCATCCCCAATAATCTTTGACTTTAACTTTGTTTCCAATAACAACTAACGGTAATAATAAAAAATTATTTTATTTTGTAATAATGGCATCATCCAAAATGAAAAATATTCAATTAACTTTGAATATTTAAAATTAAAAAGTAGTCAAAACATGTGGGCGGAGATAATAATATTATTATTATCATTATTATTTTACCTTCCAAAAAAAAGAGATAGTATTATTTAAGAAAAAAATAATTATAATGGTATAAGTTATTTGTATTAATTTAGATTATATGATATATAATTAGCTACATCATAATATATAATAATAAAATAATATAACTAATTATAAACACATAATATAAATTGATACAAATAATTATTATATATAATGATATATTTAATTATAGACTACATATTCCAAATGGGTAGTCGTGGTTCCGAATATATTATTTTATGCATTTGGCGTAACTTTTAGCGTAAAATATAGTTTGCCCCTATAAATTTTCTGAAAATTTCAGATTCCCCCTCCGATTTAGGATAATACACTTTGCCCCCACTTATAATCCAAGTTTGATTTTATTATATAAAGATCATATTACCCGTACTTATTTTTTAATTTTATTAATTTAGAACTTGATATTATTAACTTTAAAGAAAATATATCACTTTAATAAAAATATATTATATTTGTAAATAATAATCCTTTTTATAAAAAAATATAGAAAAAAACTATACAAAAGATACTATTTAAGGGGTATTTTAGTAAATTGTTTGAGTTATATATTATAAATAATTTTACTTTGACTTTGTCCTTGGAAACACTGGGGTACAATGCAATAGGCACCAAACATTTCGGGGGCGCAGTGTAATTTTAGAAACCTGGGGGCAAAGTGTAATTTACCCAACTTTTAAACGTTGTGGTAGTGAATCATGGATTTTCATTTTCATAAAACAGTTAACCAATTTAACAGCAGCGGAAGAGATTTTTCAAACGTTTGACTCTCTTTCTTTCTCTCCGATAGAAAAGAATTAGTATTTCATTTTTTGATCAAAATTGTTTTTGGCTTTTTTGTTCTCTCTCTAGTTTAGAACTAATGGATTTCGAAATCGATTTCTCCAAGAAACGAGTTCTGGTACTGTCTTTCGTTGTCGGAATCATCGGCCTCAGCATCACAGGTATAACTTACATATAATTATCTCTTTATTTCTCCTAATAATTGGCATTTTTGTTTTTTTTTTTTTCCAATTAGGGCTTATGATTGTTTGTTAAATATCATCAGCAGTTCCAATACACAGCAGTTCAGCAAGTTTTAATTTTAATTTTTCCCCAAAAAAGAACACTTTTTAGATATCAAAGTTTTGCTTTCTCCCCCTTGTGAAATACCAATTTTAGAAATTGAACACATCGGTCTTTCTAAAAAAAACCTCAAAATATTGAAATCAAAATATAGGCATATAATATGTATGTAAATTTTGACGAGGGAGGTATCCCATACTAATAAATTGAAAGATGTTGAAAAAGAAAATAGAAATTAATTTTTTATTAGAGAAATGAGGAGCAGTAGATTTATGGGTCGAGAAATTCGCTAGAGAAAGCTTTCTCATTTCAAAAATCAATTTCTAGCAATAGAAAGACTGATACAGAACATTTGAGTTTCAAAATTTCTCATAGGGGAAATCAAATTAGAGATATTTTTCTTTTAGAAAGACTGGTGTAGATGCTCTAATTACTTGACAGCATTTTTGTTCTTGAAATGTTCACGTAAAGCCCGTATTGATGAATTTTTCATTGTAATCCTTAATGTAAGGTATTGTGGTAACGAAATGGACTCATATATGTTCCCATGATCATATTGATTTATGAGCATAGGAAGGTATTAGGGGAAGCATACAATCATACAAATTATAGTTGTTCCTTATCATACAAATTATAGTTGTTCCTTATTTAGCCTCTTTTGAAATTAATATTGGTGGCATTTAAAGTTCCAATTTGAATGTTTATATTAGTTGACTCCATTACGACTAGAGAGTCGTGCTCGTACCTAGAAAATAGCCTCTCTAAAAACAGGGGCAAGGCTGCGTACATCGTACCTCCCCATATCTGGAATGCGGAAGCTTTGTGCACAGTCATGTCCATATCCATATAATGAGCATAGAAAGGGAGAAATATATTGTATTGGGTATATAATCATGTGGAGAATTATTCAAGTAAACACAACGATGCATTGAAAGTGTACCGACTCTTTTGTGGTAGTATGTTTTTCGTTAATCATATTTTTTAAGATAAAGAACAACTTGCAATATCTTGTCAGATAAGAGTTTGTAGACTTTCTCTCTGTGCACAGCAGGCAAGGAAGCTTGTGTGCCTGTGACTGCCACCTCCCTTGACCGAAAAACGAAAGGATTATGTCCATACCATTGTGGTATAATTTGACCGGAAAATTATATAGTTTGTGCCAGAGTTTCACCCTAGGCCTCCCACGTCAGTTGTTATCTGTAGATCACTATTGGGCGGTCTTACTCTTTTTCCGAATCAGACTCTTCTTTCTTTATTGTTGGGGGAAAAATCAGTCGTATAAAAGGTCTAATCACGAGCAGATCCAATCCCCGCCTGCCCAAGCTTTGAAGAAAATGTATCCATATCTCATGTTATTGCACCTAAAAGGCTACAACCATGCAAGCTCATATTGCTGTCTATCCCCTTCTAACACCTTTGCCTGGAGGTTACGTGCTACTGAAGAGTATATGTGATCTTGTATTTGGTTGGCACATGGTCCCTTAGGGACCCTAAATTGAACATCCTAAATGCTTATTTCCTAAATTATAGGCTCAAATTTAGGAAATGCCTACGGCAGCAACCCTATATAAAATAGAAAAATTACTAAAATAATGTCTCGTAACATTATCATTGCTTCTCTCCATCCCCATCAGACACTCCTTCCTTCTTTTGGCCACTTGTGTAGATCAAAAACAATCACATGTAGCCCTCAAAGAAAATGTTCATCACAATGGAACACCCCTAGAGACATGCTTGATCAAAGCAGATGACACGTGAACAAATTTTCAGAGAGATCCATGTATGAAAATGAATATGGGATTTGGGTATACACTTCTATGATATGGATGAGAGAGCAGGCAACATCAATGCTGCAGGAGAGTCAAAGCAGATGGGGATTAAAAAAAATGTTTCAGAATTGATTTTTTATAGGGTAGGAAGGTAAGCAGTAATTTGTAGAAATAGGAGCAAACAACGAGGATATCTAAATTTTAGGGGACTGCAACAGTGTATAGAGAACTGCTGTGGGTGCTAATTTGGTTACTCAAAATTATAGAGACAGGGGAGCTTTTTAGATAAGCTGCTGGGGATGCCCTTAATGAATTGGCCCAACACCCTTTCGGGAACTCCACTCACTGAACCCAACTCCACTGCATGTGCCCCGTCAGCCCTTTATAGAGTAGGCTGAATTTTTGAAAGCAAAAGAATGAAAATTTTCTCAATGAGGCATTTAGCACGTCATCTAGTCTCGATCTGGCTGAGGTTCTTGTTGTTCCTCTATCAATTTTCAACCACGTTCATATAGACAAGCGAATAAGCTCTGCCCAATGTCTTTCTTGCTCACTGTGATTATCACAGCATACATTGTAGATAAGCAACTAGTTATGCCGCTAAATCAACTATTTTTTTGAGTAGGAGTGGCTTATCCATTTGAAGTATCAGACCATTTCTTCAGTTGAATTTGAGGGTTTACTTTTGAATAGAACTTGATAATCAAGAAAGAGAATTCTGCTTGGGCACTCAAAGGACATCCGTGAGCTCATAATTGCAACAAGTAGTCGTTTTCACCTCTATTTATCTGTTTCCATCAAATTTGCAGAATTTACATAGTAGTGTATCATGTTCATTCTTGTACTCTGACCAAACTTTTTTGCAAGTACTTAGCCATCTGAACCATTCATGCTCGATTAGATCAATACTCGGCTCGCCTCGCCTCGACTCTACTTATTTCTATTCCTACTTATTGGTTTCCCTGAGTTCTTATTTTGTTTCAAGCAAAGTCCTCTCTGTTTTCGGTGTAGAATTTTTTACACCATTGGATTTGAATGCATAACATATGCCCTTACCTGTATATAGGGCCCACTACAATATGCACGTGTTTACTCATCAAAAACCTGCTGGTTTGAAAAACTCTACATGGACGGTGGAGGGAAATTAGTTGTTTTATTTGGAAACTCTCTTAATCTGATGTAAGTGACGGTTTTGATCTCTTCTCTTTTGCAGCTGACAAATGTAGGCAGATGATTGGTGAAGCGGCCTCATCCAAGAGTGGAAAATTCACTATATTTAACTGCTTTGACGGTGGTTCTGGAACCACAGCTTGCTTGGTTAAAGAGGGCGTGAAGCTCTACTCCTACAATATCAGGTCTTCTCATGTAGAAAAAGCAAGGCATATAGCCATTGAAAAAGCACTAGTTGATGCCTTGTCACAGGGCCTCGCTGCTAAAGAGGCGGCCGGGCTAGCCAAGAAAGAAGGGGCAAAAGCAGCAAAACTTGCGACACGAAAAGCCAAACGTATCATAGGTCCGATAATTTCTTCGGGCTGGGATTTTTTCGAAGCGATTTACTATGGGGGATCAATTGCCGAAGGTGCCCTTAGGGGATCTGGGACCTTGATCGGCACTTACATTGTTGGTTATTTAGGAGAGCAAAGGTTTGGGCGATTTGGGTATTTGGTTGGGAGTGAATTGGGGAGTTGGGTCGGGGCTAGAATTGGATTGATGGTGTACGATGTCGTCGATGGTGTGCTTTATTTGCTTCAATTTGTAGAAACAGTGGAAAATATTGTTGAAGATGTGAAAAATGCTGTCGATGAGGGTAATGTTTCTGAAAATTATGAAACAGAAGAAAGTAAAGTTGATGAGGCTTCTGTTTCTGAAAGTGATGGAGGTTCAGATGATTCCTATGTTTACGAGTCCTCTGAGGCTACTGAGGACGGTAATGTTTACGAATCTCCTCCTGATGAGAGCTCTGAAGCGCATGACGAGTTCTAATTGGGTGGGTAAATGAATTTTTTTGTGCTAATTAATTTCTTGTGATTATGTTAGTTTACGTTCATTTACTTGTTTTAAATGCCAGCATAGAGTTATGTAGACACTTTGGCAGTGTTGTATTATTGTGAAATCGTTGTTAGTATCATGTTTGCAGAAAGGTTTATTTTGTTGCTCTTAGCTTGCAATGTTGAGAAGTTTAACTGGAAAAGCACGTTCGGCTGGTAACTGGGCGGATATTAGAATTTCGACCAAAGTCATGTTATCATCCCCCTAGATGAGCAAGATGCTATCATGGTTGTTGGAAATATTCTCTCTTTCTCCTATCTTGTGCACCTTTCCCTTTGGCCTACTTCGATAACAGTATAGCTCGTAGATGCTGTAGAACGAACACCGTCCGAATAATTGTGGAGGTGACATGAAACTCATACACCATTGGACGAAAGCATCCGATCCAGCAATTCTCCGACCTCACTACCTTCGGGAATATTCACGCAGTGAGCAGTGTTCAGGCAACAAAGTAGACAGGGCAATCATAGGTAGCAAGACAGAGTAGGATTACCCCCTTTGCTTCTTTCCTAGGTAGGGGAAAAAATAGGAAATATGGGACCTGGCATTGTAAGATAAACTCAAATCCTCTAATTGAAGTGCAATTTATGCATAGTCGCCTAACATATCATCTTAGCTAGCATGACGTCTCATTCATGTCTGTGAAGAGTTTGCCGCCTCTTGAAAGGAACTAGAAAGGAGAAGCCTACAATGTGTCGAACAATCAAGAGAAAGTCCTGTCGTACTTCTACGTTTAGTGCACAATGGGGCAGGCTCCGATCATCTAGTCGTTGCTGACATGGCACTGATATATGTTACTACCAATGTAGTGTAGTCATGTATCCTCTTTAAGGGAAGAATGATAATACATAAACCAAGTTGCAAGCCCTTCATACTGTTGAGGGTTGATTGAATCATTGAACTAAAGTTCATAGGTAATTTCTATATGCATACAAACTTAGTAATAAATACAAGTTGTACATATCTTTTTTATTAGCACATAATTTGCTACGTGCCCCCATTGTCAAGGGAGTGAGAGCCGTAGCTACAGAACGTGTATGACAGCTACAGCTCATTTATGGGCTATTGGGCTAAAGTGAGTTGGCTTCATTGAGAGCCAACAACATTCAAATGGGCCAACAAATTTTATTTTATTTTATTTTATTTTATTTTTATAGGAAACTATTCTTTAATTATACACGTGTGAAGAAAATGAGTATAAATCTGATTGGGTCGGTCGGCTGGAACTAAAACCAAACCGATCCTTAACGGATTAGAACCGAATTGGATCGTTAAAATTATAGATCAGATACAATCCGAACCTCGGTTCAGATCCAGTCTGGTTTTATATTTTCATGCTGTTAATTTTTATTTTCTTACATAATAAAAAAAAAATACTTATGCTGGAAATTAAAATAAAAAACAAGCATGTGAGATTCTGCACTTGGGTCTTTCTTATTTTTGTGTGCTTGTGGTAATCCACTATTTAGGAGGAAGAAGATACCGATATAACCAGTAACATTTGGTTAAGATCCTTTGCGGGTCGGTTTGGAATCAAAGCACGAGGATCCTTGGACCGCACAATACCGGTGCTATTTATTACCCCTTCATCCACAAATAATTGAATATCACATTTTTTTAGAAAAACTTAAAATATAATAATTTAATATTTAGATGTAAAAAAAAATATTAAATTTATATTTTTGAATATAACATGGGAATAAATTTAATATTTTTGTTACATTAAAATATTATAATTAAATATATTTTAAAAACAATGTATTACCCAATTATTTACGAATAGAAGGAATACATTAAAAGTATATTAAACCAAAAGGGAGAAGTGGGTGAGGGGTAAAAAGGAGATATACTAGCCTAAAAAATAAAGATGTTGACCAAACTTGGTGTCTCATTCGGTTAGCAATTCAATTTTTAATTTTTAAAAATTGACATTTAAGATTTATTTATAATTCAATTTTTTTATATGAGAAACAAAAAACTTATTTGGTATTAGTTTCTGAAAAATTATTTTCAAACTGCAAAAACTAAAAATAATATATATATAAATTCAAAATATATTTTTCAATTTATGTTTTTGAATTGTCTTATTTCATATATAATAATAAATACAAATATGTTTTTAGTTTTACAGCATGAATAATATGAACAATACTAAATTGAAGCAATACAAATAATTAATCGATTGTATTCCAAGATTTACTGCACTTCATCACATTCTTTCCCTTTCATAAATCATTTCAACCAATTATTATTTGTTTACTTTTATACGCTTGGATAATAAAATAGAAATATGCACACTTTATATACATATTTGTTTTGTAAAATATTTATTTTCATAGTTTACATCTTTATATTTTTTTTGTTGCAATAATTGATCGCTTCCTAGATTCACACGAAAAGATTATTAGCAAGTATACTAGGGGCAATTGCAGTTTTCTCGGTTAGACCGAGTTTCAAATTCTAAGGAACTCTAAAGCTTATTTCGATTTACCAAGTCTTTAATATTTTAATCAGTTCAGTTTGAATTATCAATTATTTAAGTTATATCTACTCCTAACAATGAAGGTTTTTGGAATTTTGATAAAAATAAGAAACAAGCACGTAAGTAAATAAGATTTCGAAATTAATTCACTAAAGTTTAGCTATTTATCGGCAAATCCAATAATAGTTTTATCTCCCAATTCATATTAATTAAACATTCGTGTAATATTAATTACTAATTACTAGTAACTTAAATATAATTTATTTCGATTTGTAGTGTCATCGGGTGATTATCAGACACAATTACTATGTCTAAGTGATTTTTAAGACAACTAGATAGGTAAAAACCTTTAGAAGTAATAATTATTCAGTTTCGGTCCAAATTTTACAATCCTGTTTAATTACTACTCGTTAGGGGATAATCTAACTAGCTTCATCAACTTAGGGCAAGAAAGAGAATTAGTTACTTATACTTGAATTAACAAAAATAATAAATTTAGTAATAAAGAAACTAAAAGAAAACATGCTTGAATTTTAATTCTGTAATAATTAAAATAAAGAACAATAATTTTAACGATAAATAATAATTAAATAGTAAAAATAATAAATTTTCTAATGAATAATTAATTAACAGTAGAATTCTAATTTCAAACTATGAATATAATAATTAAACTAATGAATAACTAATTAAAAATATGAATTAAATAACTAAAAATAAAACAGCAATGATTAAATTGGATGATTATAAAAAATATTAAAATTTAAACCAAAAGATAACAAAAAATTTATATGTCACTATAAAATTATTAGAATTCATAACGTTACAAAGAAAAATATAATTTTAACAAAAAAAAAACAAGGAGAAACACCGGAACAGCTGGATCTTCATCCCGCGCTGCTGTATCTTCAATTGCCAGAAACCTCAGCCGCTTCTTCTCGTTTGTTATGCATATAGCCCATTAACTTATTTCTTTTTATTTTTCATTTTTTCTAGTTATTATTATTTTTTTAGCTGCGGCATGTTTAACAAATTTTCAAAAATATTAACTTTAGTCTTTAATCTTTTATTTAGTCTTTGTTACCCAAATATTTTTACTGCGGGTCCCCGTTAACTCACAA
>MKEJ01035152.1:0-14582 GCA_001753735.1 Embelia ribes
ATGTGATACGATTGATCCCTGGTATAACCTGCCACCCATATGGGACGCGATCAATTCCTACAGCAATACTATCACGTCTCCTATGATGGTACTCACTGGGAAGCTCACAATTACAGGGATAATGCCGCACACCTTGGCTATGTCCTGACTTAGAGCTATCAGACGCTCATACAATATCACTATACACCATAGTTGGGTCTTGACTCAAAGCTATTAGGCGCTCGTATAACAACCAATACATATCTGTATATCTCTAATATACATATCTCTCTACATATATATATATCATATATATATCTCCCCCATATATATATATACATATGTGGATATATATATATGTATATATATAACTCATTATATGAACAACTCTGCCACTGATACATTACCACCACTGATACGACATCGCTACTGATATGACACCACCACTGATACGACACTGCCACTGATACTACACTGCTACTGACATGACAACACCGTTGATACGACATTGCTACTGATACGACACCTTCATAGTTATATATATGTGAACACAACTGCAGAATGCCAACAACATAGAATGTCAACACAACCACATCTACGTTAACACATCCATAGAATGTCAATATAGCCACAGTAGTCAACACAGTCATAGGATGCCAATACAACCATAGAACGTCAATATAACCATTGAACGTTAACATAGTCACATAACGCATACACAACCACAGAACGTCAATACAACCACATCTATGCCAACATAACTCTAATATGTGTATGTGTGTATATTGTTGAATCAAAAAGCAAACCAAGAGGGGGGTGGATTGGTTTAATGGAATTTTATCGAGTTAAAAATTCTTTTACCTCTGTTTTTATCAAAGTGTAATAAAGATGATGAATGATCAAGTATTAAGCACAAATATAATGTAAGTAATAAAGTAAAGTGCTTGGAAGCAAAAAGAGAGTAAGAAAACACCCCACCAAGATTTATAGTGGTTGGGTAATCTATTCCAACAACTTATCAGGGGATTCCTACGTCCACTTATTCAAGGTTTAATACCTTGAGTTCCCTTTAAAATGAAAAAATCTCCTTACACCCTAAAGAATCTGGTTAGATTTCCGGTTCTAACTGCTACAGTAACCAAGTTGATTTAACCGGTACTATTTGAAAATCTAATCCTTGAGCTACCCGAGATTTTGTTTAAGCTTACACTCACAAGATGAGTGTAATTCCTCTCAGACTACCCAAATATCACTCAAGAAAATTACCTAGGAAATTTATAGATTACTTCCAAGATTTACAAAAAGGTTTATGAAATGAAAGTTTCCCTTAGAAAATGAGTATAGAAGTGTAAGTATAAGGAAGAGAACTAAGGTTTTTTAGCTTTTGCTAGAGCTTTTTAAAACTTAACTCTCTTGTAATACTTGTGTTAGATTGTGTTATATCACAATTGAATGGAAATGAGCTTTTTTTATAGTGATCTTTGGTGAAAGTAATCACATGGGTAAGGTTGAAGATGATGAACATGATTAATGATTTTTAGCTCCCACTTATGACTTTTAAGCATCAATCAATCCTCAAATTTCTTGGAGTTGTTGAACAAATGAATGATAAGTCAGAATATAATCAGCTTTGGTGAAGAAAATTGTTGCATGGTTTGACAAATTGAGCCGACAAACAGCCACAACATTTGAAGCTTGAATATATGCATTCAGTAATTTGTCCATAGGCCTTAAGTAGGCCATCCGTAGGGGTGTTCGGCATCCGGGTAGCTTCTGAACATGCCTCCAGGCACAGTGAAATGCCTTAGCAAATTTTCAACCTGCTTTATTCTGCAACTTCTCTGATGGTCTTTTAAGTAGGGGTATCCGTAGGGATCAAGGGTCCGAACAAGGTTCTAGATATGCTCAAAAGTCATCAACTTTGAAAAACTCCAACCAAATTGTTTGAAAACTGATACAACTTGATTTAGATCTATAAACCATCAATTGAAAATTGTTCCAAAGCCTTGAAAGATGTTGCATTTGAATTGAAAAAGTGTATCATGTACTTTAAAAAAAGTTAACATTAAGAAACGTCTTTAAAAAGTATTTATACAAAGTTTCATACGAGAATACGTGTATACACCTGAAATATACTCTATAAAAATATTGGTAAAACAATAATACAAGAAATGCATATTTTTGTAATATTATTATCATCAAAAAATAAAATATTTTTATTTTAAAAATATTGGGGCAACATATTTTATTCTCCATTTTCGTCACTTCTTTTTTTGAACGGGAAAAGATATAATTATTGTATTTTATTTCCCATTTTCGTCACTTCTTTTTTCGAACGGGAAAAGATATAATTATTGTATTTTATTCCCCATTTTCGTCACTTCTTTTTCGAGACGAAAAATTGTTACATGTTACAGAAGTGATCTCCATGTTAACGCATGATTATTTGTTAACGCATGATTATAGTTTACCAACAAACTTAAGAAATAAAAAGCCTAAAGAAGAACAAGAATAAATAAGTTCCCTATGGTGTTAATTTTCACAATCGCATTTCCAAAACTGCGGCACCTCAATACCTTGGACATTTGCGTTAGTCCGGGATGATGACCGAGCCCTTTCTAGATTCTTCGATTTAGTTCCGGGACTTAAACATGCAACCTTACTCCTACCTGCAGAGATGTTATTTCCAGGCATATAAAAGATCACAAAGTACGCATACCATTTTAAAAAATTTAATAACTATATACTCATAATTTTAGGAATAATATCTATAGGAAAGCTGAAAGCTGAATATATTCCCATTGTCATCTTTTCCTGTTCTAGAAGTAAAAATAAATAATGTTACAATTGGATCTCCGTTTTGATTATGCACGATCAATATAGCTCCTCGCCGATTTTTGCAAGGAAAAATACTGCTGAAGAAGACTATACAAGTTTCACGAGTGTCAATTTTAGACGCTGTTTTTCAATCTCTTTCCAAACGAACATCTGCAGCATCCTTTTCGACACCTTCAACATTTTTACCAGACGATGATTCTATCTCTTCTACTGATTTCTCGTTGTCTTTAGTATTATCCAAAGACAAGAAATCGAGAGCCGTAACCACGTCGCTGATCAAAGGACGGACGCTAGCTTCCTCTTGTAGACACATGGCGGCGATTGCAAGCGCTTGGTACAGACCCTTTAATGGATACTTGCCGTCTAGTGATGGGTCCGCCATTAGTGTAAACTTTCTTCTGTCTTTGAATAGAGGTTGAGCCTGCAAGCTTAGATATCTAATTAAAGCTGCATTTGCCACTTTGTTAGGAATTTGAAAACGGAAACACCGAACCAAACACACTTTGGTGAGTTCATTTCATAAAGGAAAATGCTAGCCATACATAAGTATATATGTACTTAATCCTGTCGTAAAGGCAGCTTTGTAATTTTGAGCAAAGTGTTGCAATTTTGAGGTATTTTTGTGGGTGTTCTCTTTGTAAATGAAGGTATTGGTAACAATGCTGTGTACATGCATACTCATGCATGTGTAGCTGTACTCCTTCGCAAAACAGTTATTCACAAATTTTCCAGCAACATTTGTTGTGCCACAGAGGAGAACAAATGCGTACCAACAACAGTAACAATATTTTCAGTTCTAGAACCAGTGAAACCAGATGTTAAATGAATGTTTTAATGCTTGCCCTAGTGATTCATCTGAAAAAGGGATCGTTAGGGGCTGAAGAGAGGTATTGAGACACTATCTAGTCAAAATGCACATTATACGCATATGTACAAACTTTTGGAAAAGGGACACCCTCAAGTAAATCACTTTTTGTATGGAAATCTTAACAAAATTCTCGGTCTACCAGATCAGCACGATCAAGCATTAACACATGAAATTTCAGATGTTTTGGGCAAGTAAGCAAGTAACCCCTAAATAGGAAACAATTTTTAGTAGTTAAGCCCTCGTTAAGGCCAAGTTTAATTCGGAATCTCATCTATCCGCTTTTTCTTGTATCAAATGTGTATATATATGTGTGTGTGTGTATGTGTGTCACTTTTTCACTTTGCAGGTTTACATTTCAACATCATTTTCATCTTGATCAGGTTTGTAATTGATTGAATCACAAAAAAGTAAACTTCTTCTCAAGGATAGAGATGATTTTGAACATACCCAAGTGACTAAATTTTGCTCTGCGCTCGGCCTTGAATTATCAATAACCCTCCTCCCCGTAATTATTTCCAAAAACACCACCCCAAAGCTGTACACATCTGACTTTGTTGTCAGTTGCCCCGTCAGCGCATATTCGGGGGCACAATACCCGTAAGTACCCATCACCCTGGTTGACACGTGGGTCTTCTCCCCGGTGGGCCCCAGCTTGGCCAGCCCAAAATCTGAAAGCTTTGAATTAAACTCTGCGTCCAAAAGTATATTTGAGGCTTTGAAATCACGGTATATCACCGGAGGATTTGCTGTTTCATGCAAATACTCGAGCCCTCTTGCAGCACCTTGAGCAATTTTCAACCTAGTGTTCCAATCTAGAGGCTGCTTAGTTGGTGGTATATCTGCAAAAAGGCATTGCTTCTTGGTGAAAATCTTTCTTTTTTTTGGCCATAAAGCGGAGAAAAATAATCAGCATTTGGAGAACAGCATTAATGGTCAATTCCAGTTCCTGTTTGTTTCAGTTTTATGTTTCCGATTATATGGACTAATAGTTTCTCCAAAATAATACAGCCCTAAATGAGGGAGTAATTTGTTCCAAGAGTCAAGGTGGGACAACTGATCCAGAGTTTGGTCTCCAATTTTTAAACAAATATATTAAAATAAAAACTTTATTAAATTTTGGCTGAGGACTAATCGGCGAGCCACTGAAAATTTAGCTTGCAAGAAAATAAAACACCATCTTTTCATGTGACTAGTAATACTTTCTTGAGAAAAATGAGACAATTATTAGAAAAAAGGATAGAGAAGAAGCATAATATAAGGTAACTTAGTTTAATTCCTAGTGATTCATGCAAATTTTTGAAAAGGAAAAGTGCAGTCTTGCAAAGAAACTTTGAAGATAATATAATTTCTTGAAAAGTAAATCAATTTCTATACCAAGATATTGATGTTTTAGCCAAAATTCTTTTAGTGTACCAAACTTCAATAACATTTTATTAGTACATCAAATTATCCAAAAAAAAAAAAAAAAGTTCGGAGAACCAATCTATCAAACATGTTCCTTTCAATGTTTCAGTTATCAAAGCACCAAAATGTCGTAAGATATGTAGCCAAACGCAACTCAATTTATCCCCAAAATGGAAATTCTCTTCGAAAAAATGGATCATTAGAGGCAGGTTTAGGGACTTTGAATTTGTTATATTGTGTTAACATTTAGTAGGGATAGGCCACATTACCAAGAAGATGATCTTCGAGAGAACCATTGGGCATGTACTCGTAGACTAAAATCCTTTGTTCACCATCAGGGCAAAATCCCACCAAATTCACAAGGTTACTGTGGTGAAGGAGACTCAACATCACCACTTCCACAAGAAATTCCCTATTTCCCTGAAATCCATTCCTGTCGAGTTGCTTAACAGCGACTTCCTGAGTGGAAACCAACAATAAAACAAAATTTTAAAAAACCAAATTTATCAGAAAACACTGATATCTTCACCAACTTCAATTTAAGATTGTGTTTCAAAGAATGACACCAAATGTGTTTATCTAAGACTATAAAAAAAAGTTCAAGACTATATATCACTTGTAAGAATTCAAATCTCACCAAAATGCCAAGCTCAAGTAACTTGGAACAAAACTATACCCCAGACAAACATTTAATATATGTCCTAAAAATAATTTTGAGGTTGCGAGAGAATGATTACTTGATTTAAGGTTTGAATGTGTCCTTTGTAAACCCGACCAAAACCTCCTTCACCCACCAAATGGCTCGAGTGGAAGTTTTCCGTTGCAATACATAATTCCTCATATGAGAAAATATGGGCCGAGATGCTACTTTTCCCCATTTTGGCAATCTCTTCGGCAATGTATCTCCTCTTGCTAGCATCTGCATGTTATTAGCATATAAATATCGTCTCTATTAACTCAGGGTTTTAGGAGCAACAGGAAACTACTTTCTTTTGTTTTCTTGAAGTTGAAAAGTGCTCCTCATCTCACAACATTTTATGCAGCAAATTGCCAAAAAATAAACAGAAAAAACACTCGATCTATCAAGGTCGAGAAACACGGAAGGATTTTTCCACTGCCAACAATAAAAACACAATCTGTTACACATCTGTTGGAACAATTGTTTTGTTTGTTTTTTTTTTTTTAGGTTGGAGCTTTCAAAAAGTTTACAACAATCCAAGCATTTACAAGTTTCTTTTGCAACATATAAATTCGATTTTGAAGGCAGAAAGATAGTTGTTTCAGATGAAATCAACAAATTTAGCATGACTGTTTACCAGACTTGAAGGACAGTTTGGCGAACGAGGATAAAGATTTCGTATCTTCATATTTCTTGATGCTACGCTTCAACGATTCTTGACTTGTGGTATCCGTCGCATTGCAACATGAAAAACAGTTCATCCGCATTGCTCTCAGTCACTTCAATTAATCAACAACCAGCAGATTCAACAGGCTTTTTAAATGCGAATAAAATGGCAATTTGATTTATTTTCTGTCCTTTTGTTTTGATAATGGTAAGTGATCTTCAACAGTAGTTTATAGAAACCAAGTCAATCCATAGCAAAGGTAAGACAAATCCAATTCAAAGGTAGGTTTTTAGATTTGGCAAATCAAAAAACCTTTGCCCAAAAAGGGATCGGTATATACCTTTAACCTATGTAGGACTAGAAAAGAGAACTGAATTTATCTCCAACATACAGGGCTACAATTATGCTTAACCACAACTATCACCCTTGTCTATTTTTAGAAGTTTGTTGAGCTGATGAGTGAGTTAATCAATAGAAATAATGGATATGTATAGTCATTGTTCGACATCATCTCATATTCTTAACTTAGTATTTTTTTTTTTCTCTTTTGCTTTCTTTTTTCTTCTTACTAGTACTTGCTGAAGAATTCAAAATCAAATAATTAAAAATTTTGGCTCTTTCTAGTACTTGCTGAAGAATTCAAAAGTAAATAATAAACAATCAGAAAAACACCATTATTCTCGCATTTTATTTATTTATTTCCCGGAAACTACTTCATCTACAACAAATGCAACTTTATCTAGAGAGGAGATGAAAACAGAAAAAAAAAAATAAAAAAATTGAAGCAACATTACACAATCAGAAAAATAATTCAATTCCATACTGAAAGGAGAATTACATACCTGAAGGATTTAAATGCTTTCTCCAACTAAATAAATTGACACCAGTCCTTTTTCCGACCAATCCTCCAACTCTACTCTAACTTAGTACTGCAAACGCCAGAAAGCTTTTCTTTTTCTGGTTTTGAACATTGGAAAGAAATAAAACATACTAGAATCTAAAATAATATTTTACTAAGGTATCTGCAATTCTCAACAGCCATTGAAAGGTCTTCCCAGAGCTAGATAGGGGGATCTCATCACGTATTTCCTTCACGGATAGAGGTCTTGACAGCAAGTACAAATTTAGCGTCCTCAATTAGAGCACGTAAATAAATTGAAGAAAGAATCAGATTCAACATCTAGTTCCTAGTTTCCATTATCCAGCTTAGGCGCATCGTTTGCAACGCAAATCACTCTATTTTCACATTTTTGTTCCCATTCCAAGATGGGAATCATAAGTTTTGGGCATAACCTAACATAAACTTCAGTTTTCTTGAAGATAATGATCTTAGCTCGCTATATGAATCCACAGGGGCCGAAATAGCAAAAACATTCCTGCCCATTAACCCATCAAGCCTAAGGATTTAATGAAATTTTATGTCCACATAAGCACTATAGGGATCGGAAGTAATGTATACATTAAGTCCTTGCTACAAGCTCAAAAGAACAATCAATACTTCAATTAGTTCAATGATGAGGAAAGGTAAATTAAAATATCCACCTCATATAACCAACTCCTGAATGGCAATAATCATCGGGTGGAAACCACATATATTGGTTGAGGTAGGATTTTGACACTAGTGAGAGATGAACTTATAAAGTCTAGGTTCACATTTGTTGTGGCCTAGCCTCCACGAAGCTGGATTTGCCTATGTATCAACAATCAACTCACCAGTTTGCACTCTTTGCAACTTTCACATTGAAACTAGTCTTCAAAATAGATCAGCAATGTACACTCTCTCTAAAGGCAGAGCACTCTTCATACGGATTCTGAAAAATGAAAACACACAAAAGAAAACAAAAAATGTTGCATGACAAACTGTCTGGGGCCCTTTGGGGTGAAAATGTGTCTAACATGACTTGTCGGTCATCTGTGGATGAGAAACAACATGATAACTGGGTGTTATAAAAGAACTACTAAAACATATGAAGTTTCTGACTATCTTCATTCTCAGAATTTTTCATTTGTTCTAGTCCTCATTTTCACTAGTTTAAGAGCTGAAAATAACACACATCCTTTCATGTTATGTTATTTTCATGGAAATGTGGAACTGAAGGAAAAGGCATTCTGTAGATTTCTAGACATGGAGTGCTTTGAGAATATTTCAAAACACTTTTTGGAAACAAACCAGCCATTCGGACTTTCTCCCACCATTTTGGTTTTCAAAACCATGTACATTCTTCTGAAATATAATAAAACACAGCCTATCCTTTGTAGGATGCAGTACTCCCATATTCAGATATTTACTGATATCCATGGCAACTAGCATTGAAAACAAGAAATAAACTTTTGAAATTAAATTTAAAGCAACATCCCTCGGAAATTGCTGTCCTCATCAAAGGAGATCAGTCCACTACTTTTATTTTTCAAATTCTTCACTGGGATGAAGAGGTCATAACCGAGAAAACACGAGAACTGTGTAAATGTATTTTGCTTTTTTTGGGGATTTGGATAAGTACTTCAGCATGAAAGTCTTACTCACAAATGAAATGAACACCTAGAACTGTAACCATAGAGACATAAAAACATATATAACAACACCGAAAAACTTATGTTGAACCAAAAAATAAGATAAAAGTAACTAGTAGCTCATGCAAGCAAAATTGATAAGGGATACAAAACTAAGGACCATCTAACACCTACAAAAATTTCATAGTTTTCAAGTTATTTGATTTACATACCAAAAACATTTTGGAACCAAAGGAAATGACAGTTTGCAGGTTTCTAGACATCAGATGTTTTCAAGATTTTCTCTAAACACTGTTCTATAAACTGACTATTTCCTCCCAGAATTTTGGTTTCTGAAACCATGAAATATCTTTTAAAAAAGTTAATATAAGAACAGAGTCTATACCTTCAAGAAACTAATATTCTTATTGCGTATCAGAATTGGATGCTGATGGGACACGACCCGAGCTACTATCTTATTTTGATTACATTTAGCCTACCCTAATTTTTTGGGATTTAAGGTTTGGATGATGATGATACTGATGGATGTTTACAAGATATTCTCGAAACACTGTTTTGGACACCAACTATTTCCTTTCAGAATTTGGTTTCCAAAACCATGAAATGATTTTCAAAATAGTAACAAAAACACAGTCGATAACTTGTAGAATACAGTATTCTTAATGCTGATGAGATCTCAATAAAAGAGCGTCATTTGTGAATAAAATTGAGCTCAAAAATTGCTTCTCATCAATGAAGATCAATCCACTACTTTCATATTTCACAAAACTCTAACTAAGAAACCACAAAGTTTCTGTACGGTCTCTTTTCTTTTTCCCTTAGAAAATTTATTCAATATGTCCAAGTCTCACTCACAAACACAAGAATGCAGATAAGGTTGCATTAAATTTAAATGCAAAAAGAGTTAATTAGACTATTAGATATGACATGATTAAAAAAAACTGATAATCAACCATAAGGTTTAAGGATTCCTGCTTTTTAGAGATACACTTAAAATATGCTATCATAAACATTCTACGTGGCACATTTCTAGCCTTGCATTTACGAGTTCTTTACTGGGGATAATGAACATAAATTCAACTTGTAACTAAAACTGAGCCCCATGGAGTCCCCATGATAGGTTACCATGTCAGTATCTTTCCATGGGAACACCACTCTTGCCAAAATGACGACAAATGATGGCATTCTCTTAGGGATGAAGACAATAAGTAAGAAGAAACAAAAAGGAAAAAGAGAACCGAATATAAAGTGAGATATGGACGACCAAGTGGACAAAGCTCCCGCATTGCAAGGTCTGGGAGGATCTGATGTACGCAACCTTACCTCTGTTTCCAAAGATAACGTGCGATAAAAGATAAAATATGAGGTGGAAAATTTTTCTGATTACGTGACCTGCTTGTCCCTCTGCTGATTAAAAAACAATGGGATGACAAGGTGTCATAAAAACCGATTAAACATATTTCATGTAACTTATTAAACCCGTATCAAACACCTCTACTCAATGCTACATAAACGGCATTTAAAAATCATGTTGACATCCCTCAGAATTAGTTGTTCATCAAAGGATATCAGCCCACTAATTTTAACCTTAATGTCAAATTATTCTTCATAGGAAAGCTATTGGCATAATTAACAAAATAGATATTCGATTCTCGGAAATAAAAATGTGTGCGATTCTCGGAAATAAAAATGTGCACCTACATTGCACCATAAAAGAACCAAAAATTAAGCAAAGAACTAAAATAGTCTTGACATTGCACAATCTGATTCTCAATATGATAAATTGTGCACCTACAAATGAAAAATAAAGCAATTAAACATAAGAAACGAAATGAAAGAGGCTGCAGCCAAATCTCCCTCTCTCCTTACTAACCAAAACAATGTAGGACTTGGAAAAACAAAGATAAAAAAAAAATTGGTCACAAATATTTTTCTGAAGTAGTTCTCAACCAGCAATTGAAGTGCCTCGATTAGTACCTCGCAAAGATAAAAATAAAAAATAAAAATAATAATAAAATTGGTCACAAGTGTTGCAAACAGTTAATAGAAGATGAATACTTTTTGAGCATATGATGATTTTAAGCACAAGTTATTCTTTGAAGAAACACCCGAATACGGGAAAACAATTACAAGTAGCATCATCAACAAGTGAACATTGATTTGCAATGTAGAAAACAGAATATCAAAGTCTCCACATTGGAAATTGAGTTATGAAAATTTAAAAGAAGTAACAAAGGGCGATTGTTGTTTCCAAATATTGATGATTTTAAGAGCAAATCATCTTCGTAACAGAAAATAATTACAAGTAGCATCAACAAGTGAAAACTTAGTTGCAAGGCACAAAAAACCAAATCTCATCATCGAAAATCGAATTACAAAAACCCAAAAGCATAAATGAAGTATGACTATTGATTCCAAACATGGATTATTTTAAGGGCATTCCTACCCGTCACTCTAATTTCAACCCTAAATTTTAACCTCTATACCTCAGCTCTAAATGAGAGGATATGGAGAATATGCACATATGACGCGTAAAATTGGAAATAAAATTGGGGGGCCAAATGCAACTTATTTTTATACGTTCAAAATATTTGATCACACAAATACGGAGTGAATATTTGTCAGGGTATTGAACAGTATTTAAATAAATTGACATGAGATTTCCCTTGGATTTAATCTCTAAGATAGGGAGCTATTTAGAGCTACGGTACAAGTCCCCGTGCAAAGTTCCTCTAGATAAAATCATCTATACGAGTGAAAATAATTACAAGTAGCATTAACAAGTGAAATCTTGATTGCAAACTAGAGAAAAAAAAATTAAAGAACAAAAATCTCCTCATGGGATAATATTAAAAGCTGAAACTTTTTAGATGGGAAGTTAGGCTTTAAAATCAAATAAAAACAGAAACAAAGACATGATGAACCGTAGAAGAAACAAATGATACACTGTTGAACCACAATGGGATATATATACAAGTATAGGAGAGAGAGAGAGAGAGAGAGAGAGAGAGAGATGGAGGGAGGAATTATCAGAAACCTCAGATTACCCCTTAAGGTTTCTGAAATTCACTATAGCCCCATAAGGTTTATATGTTGATTGCGCTTAACACGCAAAATTTTTGGGGCAAAGTGAAAGTCATCTTTTAGGCCATAAATTACCCTTATAATCACAAAGATAGCCCTTATATAGCATCTATTATCTAATTTTAAAATTTCTTAAAATTAGATTTTGTAAGTACATATATAAATAGATTGCATGGTAAGGTGTTTCTTTAATTTTCACAATTATTAACTTCCAAATTAATAAAATAAGGCCATCATGTTAAGATTAAATGGAATTTTCACTTGAACATAAAAATTTTATTATGACTTGGGGGCAAAGTATAATTTCGCATACTATAAAGGTATTTTGAAATATTCAAAAACCTCATGGGGGCAAAGTGTAATTTACACGAGAATTTAACATTGCAAATTTATTTTTGTAATTTTTATTGTTAGATTTTATTTTTATGCTTCAATGGACGCGTCCCACCAATACCATTAAACTCTTTCCCAGCTTATGTAGGCTATTTTTATTCTTTTTATCATATAATTTTGAATAATTGAACGATCGACTTGTTGGAATTGTCGAGCACAATGAATAGAAAGCATGGAAATTTAGAGCATTTATACTAGTCTCTCTCGTAAATTAATGGTATTGAGTCAAGGTGGGCAAATGGCCACCCTTGAACCCCTTCTTCTGGTCATTGCTTACACCTACTCCTGCTCCTTTTAGGCATGGCAAGCAGAGGTGGTAATCTGCCAGCATTGAGCCCGCACTCAAAGTCTTCCACCGTGTGGCCCATACTTTGCCTCCAACCATCTACGACAATCGTGTCCAATGTCTCACTCGCACCCCTAATCTTGACTCTACCTCCAATATTACCCATTGGGTAATGTTGTCCTTTAGCTCCCACTGTCTCTACTTGTATTGTCCTTACGTTGCTTTATTTTCGCCCTACTATCTCAAATTTCATCACAACACTTTCTTCCCTCCCTCCAATTTTTAAGTTCTCTTGTTATGATTGAATTATGAATTTTGGCAAGAAATATGTATATTAATATTGTTATATATTAATATTATTATCATATAAACCAAGTTAATGTGTGGGTGAACAAAATCAATTTGGTGTATGGAATATTTGGTGTGTTAAGAATATTTAGGTTTATGTTTTTATCTATTAAGGAGACAAAGTCCAGTTATGTTGTAAAAAGTGTGCGTATGACTGTTGAGATATGACAAATAATTTCAATATTGTTTGGTCTGGTCCCAAATTAGATGGGAAACCTGATTACAATTATTGGCAAATCATGATGACCACACACTTAAAAACTCAAAATCTTTGGAGCTTTATTGATCCAGGTCTTCCAGCAAGAGTTGATGCAAATGCTGTACGTCGAGATCAACTTGCCTTAGGGCTAATTCACCAAGGGGTTGATTATTCAATTTTTAGTTAGATAACTAATGCCCAAACGACGAAGGAGGCGTGGGACATTTTAGAATTATCATACAAAGGAGTTGATCGGGCACAAAAGTCCAGACTATAGCCGGTGCGAAGATTGTACGATTGATGTGAGATCACCTCTACAAAGCCAGTTGAGCAATATTTTTCTCGTCCTACTGAACCTGTCAATAAGATGAGATTATATGGAGATACAATTGGTGATGGTGCAATGGTTGAGAAAGTTCTTTGAACTTTGCCGTTGAAGTATGATTATGTGGTTGCTTCCATTCCAAAGTCACATGATACTAACCAACTAACAATTGCAAAATTGAAAGGCATGTTAGAAAGTCATATTGACAGGATCATAGCAAAGTCAAAACCACTAGCAGAAGAAGCTTTGAAGAGTCAAGTCAATCTTAACATGACTGACTCTAGTCAAAGAGGAGGAGGATACGGTAGAGGTCGTGGAAAAGGAATAGATAGATATAGAGGAAGAGGGGGATACAAAGGAAGAAGACATAGCAATTACTCAAATCAAGGAAGAGGTGGGGATAATAACAAATAAGACAAGTTTCCATTTAATTGTTTCAATTGTGGAAAATATGGACGCAAGGCAACAAATTGTAGATATATAAAAATTCAACAATCGTAACAATCACGCAAATATTGCTGAAAATCATGCTGGTAAAAAATCTAATGATAAAACTTTATTTTTGGCTCATAATGTTTTGCCTGCAGATGAGAACACATGGATTTTGGATATTGGATGTAGTAACTATATGTGTGGAATAAAAGAATAATTTTCTGAGATGGATGAATCAATCCGGTCAGAGGTAATTTTTGGAAATAAATCAAAGGTACCAATTTTGGGAAAAGGTAAAATTGTTATTCGGTTGAAGGATGGTACTTGTAATTTTATATATGATGTTTATTATATTCATGTTTTGAATCAAAATCTGTTGAGCATGGGACAATTATCAGAAAAAGGATATAAATTTTGCATTATGCATGGATGTTGTACCATCACAAATGCAAAGGGAAATTTGATAGCAAAGGTAAATATGACACAAAATCGGTTATTTACTTTGACAATTCAACCTGGAATTCTTTCTTTGTCACGCCCCGAATTTACATAAACCCGAAGTCGTGAGT
>MKEJ01035166.1:0-18234 GCA_001753735.1 Embelia ribes
GTCAGGCACCCTAATCCCTCTAAAAATGGTTTCAGAATTAGACCTAGACTCTATAGGCTCAGATCTAGAATTAATTATAGAGTCTACAGAGTTTCTAAAAGTACTGGGATACTGAACATGGTATGGTAAAGTAGATGAAGAAGAAACATTAGAATTACTTCTTATTAATCTTGATTTTTGAAAACTAAGATAAATATCTCAATCTTTTTGTAAATAATATTATTAACATTATGATGTGATATAGGAAGTGGAGGTACAACTTGGGTAATTACCCATTGTTCAGGAAGGTAATATTATTCTATTGAATTTTTATAGGTACAGATATATTAGTGGAATAAATATTATATTCAAAAAATACATTTTCTCTTGTAGGACTTTTCTTTTTGACATAAGGAGAATAAGTAGTTAAAACTTAATTTAAAATCATTAAATAACAATTATGAATTAAAATTTAATTTAATATTTAAAAATAATTATTGAGCTTCAAATTACTAAATATGACATATAAGCTAAAACTTAATTTATACAAAAATAATTATAATATTTAAAAAATAAATAATTATAATATTTATTAGTATTTATAAAAAAAATTTAAAAATGATAAATGTATAATTGAATTTAATTTTTAATATTTAAATATATATTTATTAAAAAATAATTTATATTTATATTACAAAAAATTAATATTTAATACAAAGAAATAATAGTTTTTTTTATTAAGCAATTCTATTCATATTTATATAATTTATATAATAAATTTCTATAGAACATTTTATTTATATTTTTCTTCTATCTCATTACTTCTATTCCCCTTTATCTTTCTTTAATTAAATAGATTCTATTTATAAATATTTATTTATATAACTAATTAATAAATTATATATATATATTTAAATCTATAAATAATATTTTTTTGTTAATATGTAATTAAATAATTAATATTTTATAATTAAATATAATTGTAATTGTACGTATAGAATTTTAAGTCAGATATGATTAAAAAAATTATATTTGAATACCATAAAAAATATGATAGACAATAATGTAAAAAATAAAATTTCATTTAGAGAATCTGATGGAATATGACGGAATAAAAATTCTGTAAAAATAAGTATCTTCTTCTCCAAGTTCACTTGGTCTCTCTGTCTCTGTCTCTTTAATGTTCTTGTTTAACTATCTGGGTGATTATTCGCTCTAAGCAATCGTTTCATCAGCGGCTATGGCCCTTCCTCTCGGGAAGCTCGCCATCCTCGTCGGCGCAGGTACTTTTCGATTTTACATATATGTATATGTGTATATATGTGTGTGTGTGTGTCCTCTTTCTTCTACATCAAGTGTATACCGTGCTTGTTATTGTTACTTTGTCAAGTTTTTTCTCTTTTGAATTATCCTAGATTTAATACGCTGAAGGTAAAAATTGGGTTCTTTGGACAAACCCTCATTTTTTTTTTTTTTGGCTTTTTCTGAATAATTTTTTATAAATAGCAGCTTAGGGTACTTCCACCAGACCCTATAAGGGCGTCCACACCTGAATTTTTTATGTTAAGTTTAAGGGGATGCTCTATCTAATATTCCATTCAATCCCTTTTGAAAAAATGGGGGTTTGATACAATGATCCCCTTGAACTAGGATATCACTTTCATCCCAATACTATTTTAATTTTTAGGGTTGGTTTGGTTGTAGCTTTTAGGCTCTAGTTTTTTTGCTTTTTTCCATAAAAGCTGGAGTTCATTTGCCTGCCTTGAGAATTTGAGCTAAATAATGTGGATGCATCCAACATTTTTCTTGAATGAAAAAGATTGTTTTTTTGCTTATAAGTTGCAACCAAGCAAACCCTTAGAAGGTCGTAGGCATTCCCTATATTACAGCCTCTATTTTAGAGTTTAAGTTATATGGGTCATTAGAATTTAGGGAGTGAGAATGCCCCAAGGCACTTGCACTATTGCTCCTAAATGATTCTTACCTTGAATTTCAGGTATTAAAGCCAAGGGAATGCTACTATTCATATATTTGAATAATTTTTGAGTAATACAATTTTGTGTCCTTTCTTTGGGTTATTGGGGAAATGTTTGCTCGTGGGAAATTAGAATTGCCACCTTGAAGTGAAACTTTTAGAAGGGTTTAACCCCAAAAAGAGCAGATTTTGAAAGGGCCTGCTGTACGGTGTCATCAGTAGAACGGAAAATTTGTATAATCATACAGGCATTACCACATGGCTAAGTTTTATTTCCTAAATCTACTGTAGTTGTGCTGACAGAATGCCCTTCCTGGATAAGTAGTTATAGCTCAATCTAGACATCCAGCATAGTCAGGACTAAATAACTGAAGCAATTTATAGGAATTAACTACCATTTATCGGGTATAAAGTAGTGGAAAGTTGGCTAGCGACTTTGAAGCTCAGCAAAAATTGACTAACAAGCAGCAGTTATAAATATGCTACTTTATTTATCTGATAGACAATGAACAAATGCTACATATTTTAGCTAAAAAAATAAGCCCTTCTTTGTAATCCTATTAGGGGAACACTTAGGCCTAGTTTGGGAATGTTGATGCTTATGAAAATCCGATTCTCAAAGTTGCTTTTAAAAGTTGATTCTAAAAGTGGGTACAATCACAATGTTTGGTAAAAAATATTTAAAAATTGCTTTGATAATTAATGTGGTGTTTGATTTATTGATGCTTTTTATTGTGAAAAGGCAAAAGTAGGTATGTATTGAGAATTTATAAAATATCATTGAGGTTATTTTATTAATTAATGATAAGAAAAGCAGAAGCAGCTTTTAAAAGCAATCCTCGGGTTGCTTCCAAAAGCATTATTGAAAAAGCAGTAGCAGATTCTAAAAGCAGATGCTTTCATATTTTACCAAATGCCATTGGCTACAGTTTCCAAGAAAAAAAAGCAGAAGCAACTTAAAAATAACTACCCCAAATTGGGCCTTATTCCTATAACTAGTTTTGGAACAAATGTGTGTCATTTTGTAACGAGTTTCTTATAAGCAATGTTCACATGGTAATTCACATGGTTTTCTGGGAAGTTCAATTCTCAAGGCATTAAAATATGATTTTTCTCTATTTACCTTCTTCTTAAGATAGCTTTTACATTTGGTTTCTTGTTTTCCACGTCCAGATGCAGGAGTCCACATTTATGGTTTCCCCTTAAAGGGATTGTTGTTCTTTCCAGGAATAAACAATCTATTATGCGCGTGAATTTATATTTTTTTGATTTTTTTATAGCTTTAAAGCCATCCTATCTTTTTGCTCTTTCAGAGATCAAGTAACTTCTGTTTATTCTGTATCAAAATGTACCTTTCTGTTGATTTACTAGTGTGTAATTGAACTGTTTTCAGGGCTGGTTGGGTCTGTTTTAGCCAAAGAAGGACGTATGCCAAATGTATCTGATGTTTTCTCAGGTGCATACAAGGTGCATTGATTTATCGCTTTAATCTGTTAATTTCTTCCCACATGTTGTCTTTCCCCTTTCTGCACCAGAAGTTAAGAAGTACTGAATATTGCTTTTAATGGGAAAGGAACTTTTAAACTTCTCATTTGTTATATTGCAGGTGTTTTTCAAGCAAATAAGGCACAACGATACTAAATCATCAAGTTCTAAGCCACGGAGTGACTCTTTGATGGCGCAGGTTTGCTTCTAGTTTCCTGCAAGTGAAGTTACTGCTCTTTCTCATTTTCGTCTAGTGTGATTAATCATTCTCCGAGATGCATTCTATATCTTTGAAACTTTTCTCTGTGTTCTGGAGATGATTCTCATTACCAAGTATTTATCGTGTTCAATTGATATGTCTTTGCCCATCATTCGTACAGTTTTTGATTTACCAGAGTAGTGGGAGTAGTTGAATATCAATCCAATGTCATGAACTTTTGCTTTTAGGGAGCCACATCAAAGTAGCATAATTCTCTTTCTTTTTCTTCAATTTGTAGCAGTGTGCTTATTTTTTACTTATTCCTAATTCTAGAATACTGGAACTAGTTTTTCATACTTAATAGTGGGCATATCACATTTCAGGTTAATAGCCTAAAGCAGGAGTTGCAGCTCTTGGCATCAAATAGACCAGTTACAATCGTAACATCAACTGGTTCAGGTTGGATTTCATCGCCTTCTCATGTTTGTAAGAAACAGGTGCTTGTTGCTCATCTCTGGAAAATCGAAGTTGTTTTATATAACAAAGAAAACTAATTTTGTGAAAATCTACTCTTTTTTCCTATAAAAATTTGCACGTCAACTGTAGTCTGGTTATCACCTAATTATGATCATTATATGCATCAACTCCTTTCTCTTCATAAGGGTGGGTGAAATCAACTGGTGTTTCTTCTGGAGACTCAGCCTCCTACTCATGACCTTGAATGTCTCTCTAGCTCTGATTAAAATGAGTTCTTTTTTTTTTCTTTTGAAAGATTCTCTTTCGATTAGTTGTCATTTTTAGTAGATAACCACCTCTTATGTGTACATGAAGTTGGAATTATAGACTTCAAATTGGTTATTATATGTCAGCATTTGTGTTTGCTGATATCTTCTGTTTCAATCATTATCAACTGGATGTCTTTCGTTTTGAAGTATTTGGCATGCAAAATTCTTGTCTTTTGTGAAAACCATGCTGTGGACTAGATATACTCCCCCTGTATTGTATTGACGTTGCCTTTTTTTGCCTTTATGTTTTTCTCAGGTTCCAGCAAATATGGTGTTATTATTGTTGTTGTTGTATTTGGTTATGGTTACGTCTGGTGGAAGGTAAAGTCCATTCCTCTTTCTAAGCAGCATCTTTTACTTAGTAATTAGTGTAAAGCCTGTGTGATGCACGGCTAATATGAAAATATTTTTTTAGGATTATTTGTTTTGGTATTCATGATAAGCTTTTGGTAACTTTTTTTGCATGTACTTTCTGTTAATTTACTTTAGTTGTAAAGTGTGCACATGTTCAAACAACTTTGGAGCAACTGATATCGTAAAATAGGCAGTAATTTTGTTTATGCGTATCTGTTGTTAATAAATAAAATTTTATTTAGTTTCTCTAAAGATAATAATATGGCTAATCACATTCCTTAAAACTAAAGTGACAGACCATTGCTCGAACCTACACACGCATTCCTTTATTTTCGAGGAAAAGATTATTCGTGTTCTTGGTTATAGCTAATATTAAGTTACCAACTTGAAACTTAGTCTAATTATTATAGTATTTAGTTATTTACTAAAATCGCCCTACCTGTTATTTATAAAAATTTTGAATATATATACATTTCTCAAAATATTCCCCTTGGCATTAACGATTCAAATAAACTTTACTTATTATATGGTCAGTAGTATGAACTTTTATGAGATTATTATTACTATAGTCCTTGAAGAATCATAAATATTGTACATTAGTACAAATGACTATCTTTTATTTTATATAGACTACATCTTTTTTTATTCAAAAAAAAAACAAAAAAAAGCTACATCTTTTATATTAGCATATGGTATTCAAAGTACACCCGATTTCTGGAAGATATTGAATACTGAGTCTTAGAAATAAAAGTAACTAAAACAGAATAAAAATCAAGGTCAATAAAAAAAAATTCTGGAAAAATAAAAAGAGTGTTTGTGCTTGCCCTTGGTTAGAAAGGTGACTTATTCCTAGCAACAAAACTGGGCAGTTTTCTACCATGCCCTCCTCGTAAGGTCGGCGGACAATAAAGAATTTATCAGAAGCCAAAACGGGGTATGTTATTACTTCGTCTTGTTATTCTCTATATTAAGATTCAAGGTACTACACAGTTGTATTGTATTGTATTGTGCCTCCACAAACTAAGCAGTGGTTTTCGATTACAATTGCTTCTATTGTGGTTGTAGAGAGACTCACCGCAACAATGGTGAATTTTGATATGTTGATATACGAACAATGGACCTTTTAGAAATGTGGTTATGATTGCAAAGAGTTGGTCAATTGCAATTAAAACAAAACACAGAAGCGATTTTTGAATGACTAATAGATAAAAATTACAACTTCTTACGGATAATTTTTGCTGTTTGTATTGATGTTAGAGGAGCAGCTCACCTACAACCAAGAAAGTGAGAAGTATTGGATCATATTAGTGCTATTGTTTGTGTGAAATTTATTTCTATCATAGAGAAGTTATCCGGAAATTACAATTACCTGATCACTCTTCTCTGCATTGCTAGATTGCTGCTTTAATTCCCAGTCATTATTATGCAAGCTTACAATGATTGGGTTGAGCTCAAATTCTAGCCGCTACGATATTGCATCGCCATTTTCTCGTACTTGGCTGAAACCAAATTAAGAGCATCTATTGTTATGACAAAGATGGGGATGAGAAAGAAAGTAATTACAGTTAACCCAGTTGAGAGAGTGTAAAATATCACGGGAAAGTGAATTGAGGCATGAAATAATGAATGTAGACTCTTCAATGGAGCAAGAATGAATCCATTCTCAAAACAAAATGTATCCAGTTAATAATCCTTGGGAAATGAGTTGTACAATATAATTTGGTAAAAGGAAATATTTGGAAACCCAAGCAAAGGTTTGAGTTCGAAGAACCAAATAACATATTAAGTAGGAAGTTGAAAAAATTAGCTTCTGCGGCCTACAAATAGAGTGACACTTGTCATAAAAATAGAATAACACTGGTTGCAAATATAGAACGCCACCCGTCACAATTTCGGTGTGTAGCACTACTTTTATTATATTAATATGATAATTTTGTACAAGATGTCGTGGTGACATCATGTTATTTATCAATCAAGACTAAGACAAGTCTCGCCATCATAAGTTATGATTTAACAACGTACATAACCCACACATCTTTTTAAAAAAAATATGATTTTCTATAATTTATTGCAGTAATCTGCACAACCCAATTCTAGGAAATAATCAGTAAAAATAACGATTAGAATAACAACAATGTTAATAACGAATTCAAACCAGAATACTTACAGTGGGTAGAACTAGGGTAAGCTACTTGCAGCATTGAATGATGAACCGGATCACGTCTTTCCTAATTCGCAAGCCACTGATATACTGTATCCAACTGGACACAGTATCTCATGATAAAACGATCTCACTCCCTCCTGAAATAGAGCAGCACTTACGGATATTTCACTGAACAACTCTAAACACCACCAAGGAAAAATGCATCAATTTAAGAAAACAATAAATGCATCAATTTGCAAACAAATTAATGAGTAAAGCATGGTGGAATCGAAAACATGTTTCGCTAATAAAGAAGTTGATGCAGTGCTGCAGGTACACTGTTCACAGGATTCTAAGTTCCAATCACGAGTAACTATACCATTTTAATGACGATGTAACAAAAATGAGCAATTACACCATTTTAATCACGACAAAACAAAATAAGAAGCTCTCATCATTGTACTCCAGCTGCTGGCTATAAGGCATCGGATTATCGGAAAATTCAATTGAGAGAGAGACATAGACAGAGAGATAGAGACATAGACAGCGAGGGAGAGATAAAAATGGTTCCGTCATGCTTCAGAGGGGCTTGAGCTTGCAATTTCAGTTTCTAAAATGTCGAGTTCCAAAGTAGCATTGAATCCGAAATCATTTCCTGGAGCAAATGACTTCTCAAGTTCTTCAGCCGTCTGATGAGTGCTAATCTTATTTTCCTTCACATTGAGATTTTCCTGGGAAATAAACAAACTTGGATCATTCAATGCTATTATGCACAAATATGCGAAAACGGTACCTTCGCTGTGGGGTAAAATGCGGTAATTGTTAAACCATTGTGTTGCATTGTTTTTAATAGCGTGTGGTGCATTTTGTTGCCGTTAACTAGATAATACATTGACGCAGGAATAAAATCTGCACAAACACGACCTGTTCTGGAGAAAGACTAGAATCTGAATTAAATCTTCTTTAAATTGATCAAAATAAGCTAAGCTGTTTGAAACTAATCTCAGCCAGCTTCCAATAAAGATGCAAGAAACTTCTGGACTTCTTCTTTTAGACTTCCTAGACTGATGACAATTAAATATACTGCCTGCAGTCTCATGAAAAAACTGAAAAGACATTAAGACTCAATCACTACTTATAGAAAAAACTGAAAAGACCACGACTCCATTACTTGACTGAAATTAATTGTTCTCAAAAATCAAAACAGCAATTGACAGGAAGGTGCTACTGCATCATACATTCCCCAGAAAAATGTAATTTCCTGAACAAAAGGTTGGTGCTTTTTATAGGTATATTTGGAGAGTAATTTCAGGACACTGAAGTAGTTTGGAAAGCTATGTTAAGCACAAGGATTTGCCATGTGATAATGGAACTGCAAGGAAAACTCTGTTCTTATGTTCATGTCAAACTGCAAGCATGTGAAGTCAATATCTTCTTCTTCTTCTTCTTCTTCTTCTTCTTCTTCTTCTTTTAATCACGTTTTCCTCAGATAAATGATGTGTACCAAAAATAGCATAAGAATTTGTGTGGAAGGGAGAGGGATTGTCATGAGAAGAAAGACCGAAAATGAGGCAGGTAGGAGAGTAATCATCAAGAGCAACTTGTTTGACATAGCATACGATTAAGGCTGACAATTAGGGTGACGTGGGATTCATCAAGTGGACCACAAGGCCTTTTCATGACAATAGTGAAAACTTTTCCAGTCAAGGGAGAAGTCAACATGAGCTTGATGCTTCTGATCTTTCCCCAAAAAAAAAAGGGAGCTTGATGCTTTTGTTGAGCGCTCAAGGTCTTGCCAAATCAAGGGCGCTAGTCGCTGGACCATTGAAAGTTCGTTATTCCATAGTATATGATTAAAACATTTTAGATTACAACCCCTAAAGGCCTAACTAGTACTCCTGTAATTTTTCAAACCACAAATCAACCCTACATCATTTGATTTGGTAGTACAGATGCTAATTTACCTCTTTTACATAAGCAGCAACGCTTGAACTGACTATCTCCTGTATAACGAATTTGGTGACGCGGTCTTCACCAATGACTTGCAATAAGAAGTCTCTTGGAACCTAGAAAATAATTTGTTAACAAGAAATAAGGTCTATATTTGAAATATGTGTAGAAAGACCAAGATTATGGCTGGGGTTAACGATACCAGAGCATAATATTTAATAAGTTAGCCGCTGCTTTTATTTATATAAAGTACATTAATAAATAAAAATAGCCATGTACTTTAACAAAAAAAAAGATAATAAAAATAAAAAGTGCCATGTGAGTAACATGTGACTTTTTAATGAGTTTAGGGGGTTAGTATTTGTTGTATTAATAATAGATGATTGGATAGAAGATTAGGATTTTTTCAAGACTATGGTAAATACAGTCTTAAGTCTGCTGTAGCAGCCAAAACCGCAGATCTTTTTCATACAATTTACCGAGTTGTGTTTTTGGCTTCAAAAATGTGTTCTGGTGATGGAATACTCTCCTTGACTGCATTAGCTTAGGCTTAAGAAATAACAGCTATCAAACAGTGACAGAAACCTAAAAGAAAGGGGAGATGAGAAGGTGGTGTTTACCTTTGTAGTTTTCCCTGGAGCAGGCGTCCAAAAAAGAAAAAAAGATAATTAAAATGTGACAGAGTTAGAAGCTTTGCTTAAAATGCTTAGATTTACGAACATTAAGCTTGAAATGAAAGAAAATTAATAAACCAGAGATTTAAGGTGAGTCACACAGGGAATCGGACAAAATACCAGTGGCTAGTAAAGAGAAACTATTTAAATGGCTAAACAACTTAGGAGTCATTGCTTTTATCAAATGGAATACATCAAAATAATAGAGCAAGAAAAACAGGTCAAGTTTGGGCACACACGGGAAACAGTGAGGAAAAGAAGAAAGAGATTTCATATTGATGGCAAAAAGCAATCCCTCAATAGACGAAAAAGAGCTGGGTCCATATGCTTCAGTTTTTTTAAAGATGAATTTTTTTCCAAAATATTTTTTCAAAAATTTATTTGGATCAGTTCTTTAATGTTCAAAACTTTATTGATATTCGAGTAGCTAAATATATATTTCTCTATCCGTTCTTCTTTTCTTTGTCAAAAGGAAAAAGAAAAAGAAGAATAAGAAGAAAAACAATCCTGATAATGGTGAAAAGGCTAGTGGTGATGAGGGCGATGATCAAGAGAAAAAATCCGAGGAAAAAGATGGGGAAAAGGATGGTGAGAATCCTCCACAAAGCAGTGATGAAAATGATGCTGAAAATGAGCAGCCTAATCCAACCAACAACGGTGGCAAAAAGAAGAAAAAGAAGAAGGGTAAAAAGGGAAATAACACGGACGGTGCAAATACTGGAGATGCACCCCCGAGCACCGAATCTCCTACTACTGCTGAAACCTTAGGCCCGTCTATCGGGATGATGCATCTCGGCCCTCCATATGGACACGTGTACTCATTTCCAGCGCCCTATTATCCACCTCAGACTTATGGGATGAGCTACAGTGCAATACATCCTAGCGGCACCTCTACTTATTATGCTTCGCCCGCTTATGGGTACAATCAGTCATATGCAAGATATCGAGCACCTCCATCGTCCTATCCATTTCATGCGTACGGCAATACCCATCATGATGAAGATTATATTGACAATGATGGTGAGGGTGGTTGCTCAGTCATGTAAAAGGTTTTCAATGTATGATTATGATTGAGATATGATTATGTTTGAGAAGGATGTAAGATATATATTATTTCATGTACCGTTATCAATAAGTACTAGTTTCATGAAATAGTTTTTTTCAGGAGTTATATGGATAATTTTGTTTCAGTGTATTGCTATATATGTTGAAGTAGATTAAGTTCGAGTTTAAGTCCAAATATGAGAAAGAATGTATATTTTTTTTTCTGTATGCCTTTACTATCTAAATGATCTTTTACTTTACGCCGTTCGTCTCTCAGAAACGAAAGGACTTAAATGGAAAATCACAAGAGTTGATGGAGTAAGTTTTTTTGTTAGTTTAATCACTAATGATGGGTAACTAAGTATTGCTTAGGCACATCATAAATTTGACTTGTATTTCTTGAATGATTTGTAGGACCTCTAAAAATCTCCCAATTTCACCTTTTGATGTGTAAAAACTGTGTGATATTTGTGAAGTTGCTTTATTTTTATTTTTTTTTGCCTAGAAAGTATTAACAAAGGCATGTGATTTTTGTTTTAGGAATTGGTTTTCCTTAGAAAAGCAGCTCTCTGTTTGGTTGAAAACTTGTCTGTGGATACTTTTGATCTTATTGTTGAAGGTATTATTAGACAACCACTTTCAACTGAAAGCAAGCTTGTGGAGTGTTTTTTTGGGAGTTTTCTTTGTTTTGAAGAGTCTAAATGAAGAAGCAAATAGATTTTGTCTCAAGAACTTATATTCATAGTTGGTGAGAAGGCGATAATACTCAAACAAAACTGCAAAAAAACTTTGCTTAAAAGCCGAAATACATCGACTTTAAGCATAAATACAGAATATTTTGGGTTTAAAATTTGCAATCAAACAAGCCAATTGCAGTAAAGAAGTAAGGTACTAAAATTGAAGATTGTGTACGAAATATGGGATCCCACCCATTGGTGTAGAGACGACCCAGCACATATAAGTATAAAATAAATGGAAGTTTGTTGAACTTACATAAAAAAAAATTATATTATAAATTTAAAATTAAAATTACAAATAAGAAAATTTACACTAAAAATTTTGGCCAAAAAAATTATGGGGGTAGTTGTAACCCCTTTAGCAAACTTTCACTAATTGAATAACAAGACAGCTTACCTAAATTAAGCATGATTGGGAAAAATCTCATTTCACCTCATCTGATGTGCAATTTTATCAAAATTAGGTAAAATCTTCTGATTTTTTCACACCTAAGCAAAAAATTCATGGGTTAGCAAGTTTCATTGGTCATAGCAAAAAGACTGGTGGTTGTGACTGATCACTTAACCTAACCAAATCCCTCAAACACAGTCAAAACTAACAAAGTTACCTTACATTATAAAAACAATAAATAAATAAATAAATAATCATACATTGTATGTTACACAAATTTTATACATAGCTAATGGTTACACATTGAGCATTGATTTTTCTTCTTCTTAAAAGTAGAATTAACATACAAAATCTAATCATATAGGAGATTTTACAGTTTCAAAATATAATCATCAATACGTGAATCTTTTCCCTTCTCCAAATTCATCAAATCTTTTATGATATATACATGTGATCATGATAAAAGATAAAGGAGAAAAAGTATGAGGTTAGTTACAAATAAAAAGAAAGTGTCAAAAGTGGAAGATGCATCTAGCAATTCTGGACCAAAACCTTATCTTCACTTTAGTATATTCTCACTGTATAGACTTATCTATCAAAAAAGAATTGATAATTACATTTATTCTTTGGAATATGCTATGCATCAAAGAAAAATTGTTATCAAATATAGGCAGAGGGTGTGAATATATAATTAGTGATGTGCAATTTGTGAAAATGATGAAGTTGCAAGGCTTACCACAAAAAGCACCACTACAAAATATGAAAATTTTGCTACATGTTCTTAACCCAAAAAAAAAATAAAATAAAAATTGCTACTTGTGTAATAGTGTGTTCACAATTCACATAAAAAATGGACACCCCTCAATTCAAATTAGTCAAAGCAATGTCTTCCTCCGAATTCCAAAAATTCACGATTTGGTTGTATTTGTGGATCATTTTGCACTATTTGGGACTTCCCCCGATAAGGGAAGGACGGTTCGTGTTGAAGATCGTGATCTTGAACTGATCTTGCCTTGGATCGCAAATCCCATAAAAATGGACTCTTATGCATTTCACGTCGTTGTATATATATATAAATTTTTTCACAACAATTATTATAGTTCTCCATTTTTCATCTTTAAAGGTTGCAGATATTACAATTAGTTTGATACCCAAATCTCTATTTAGGGCCCCCAAGCCCTCTAAAAAAAAATGACAACACAGAGAATCTTCAAAAGTGCCACTCCATATTTGTTTTTGCCAATATTTGGCAATAATAACATCCAGAGGGAGAATGACTTATTGTCAATGAGAAAATAGATTTCGATCCCGCAATGAAGCAATTTTATGTTTTGTCCAGGTGCACGCCCTCGAAATGCAACGAATTGGGACGATATTCACTCTAGTGTTCATGATAGAGAAATGGGGGCTTGCTATGAGAATATCTACACAAAAACTCACATAAATTTCATAAATTATTCCATATATATATGTGGCTTATCGACGATCGAAAGAAAATTTTTTCTAGAATGCCCCTTCTAGACGTTATCGAATTCCAATTCCAATTCGATTGATTAAAAAAATTAAGAGACATAATACGCTAATTGCTACTCCCTTTCCATTCAGATACTGTAAGGTATATATGTTAATGAAAATAATTAATTTTGTGACGAGGACTTCGAACCCGAAAAACTAGAATTGATTGGTACTAAAACTTCTTACATTATGCTTATATTCGATTTTTTTATCAGTTATTATAAGAACTTACAAAACTTAATCTAGCAAGGGATATACCGTCGAATGGTGACATTATTTGTGATGGTGATTGGTACTCGAAACTATGCTATCGAAGGGCGGTGCTAAAAGTATTCCTTCTATCTATATATAAGAGGGGCATGCATTGCCCCCATGCGATATCAACTTCTATCTATATGTGTGTCGGTTTCTTTTTATCAACTTGTATTCGTATAGAATATTCTGATAAAATTATGGGTCGATCCAGTCCATCTCGTGACTACTAGTTAGAGTTTAAACGATCACTCAACCGAATATATGTAAGAAGTGTTTGAATATCCTCGAGCATCCTACCACGTACATTCTTTTTCTTCATATCTCAATACAAAAATCAAACGTCGCTTTCTATCTTTTAATTTGTTTCTCTTTTCCTTCATTTCGAGTGAGAAAGGAATATCGTAGGAGTACTAATAACTATACATATATGCCACACTAAAGGCCTAACAATTTAAAGGTAGAACTACTATATAAACAGAACTTTCCTAATGTTTCAACATGCGTAAATGAAAATTATATGTACCTATTATTATATATATGAACTGATTAAAGGATGTAATTATTATCACTTCAATAATTTGTTTATCCTAACATTTATGGATAATTTTATACAAACAACAAACTCCATTGCCACCTCTGATTCCTTTGATGTCTCCGTCACCCAACGACCTGCGCTCGTTAAACTCCATCACGTTGTCACAATAAAACTCACACGTGACAATTATCTCTTGTGGATTACTCAACTTGAGCCCTATCTTGGAGGGCAAGATTTGTACGGGTTTGGTTGATGGCACGAACTTGTGCCCCCCCGGAATATATTTCGGTTCCAGGCCTTTCACCCACCGACCTCCTTGTACCGACTAAGAATCCCACTTATTCCGTTTGGATTCAACAAGACCAGTTGATACTAAGTGCCATTATCTGCTCCCTTTCAGAGGATGTTTTTCCTCATGTTATTAGAGTCAAAACCTCGATGGAGGTCTGGATGGTTCTGACACAACTCTTTGCCTCAGCATCTCGTGCTCGTGAAACCCAACTTCGCTACCGATTATCATCTCTTAAAAAGGGTAGTCAATCCATTGATGCATACTACTGCAAAATGAAGGGCCTTGCTGCTACCCTTGGCACCATTGGCGCCCCTATTCGTGACCCTGAATTAATTGCATTTATATTGGCTGGATTAGATTCGTCCTATGATCCGATCATGGCCTCTATCAACACTTGCATCCAGCCCATGCCTCTAGCTACTATTTATGGGCATTTGGAGCACCATGAGAGTCAACTTAATAGTCTGTCGTTGATTTCGGTTTTGTTACTGCTAATACTGTAGCTCGGGGTGTACTTCTCAGTTCACCTTTGCGACCTCCAAATCAGCGTTCGGAATACCCCGGATGGCGTTCACAGCCCCGCCAAAATGGTTGTTCATCTGGTAACAATTCAGGTTTTAGGTCTCGTAATCGAGGCCAAGGCAACTTTTCAAACTCTGGGTCACATCCGTTTCATTGTCAATTATGTAAAGAAACAGGTCATGCTGCAGTTTCTTGTCCACACCGATATGACCATACATTCCAGGGGACGCCAATTACCCTAGGGGCTTATACTGCCTCGCTTGTTCCTCCATCTTTGGACCCATTGTACTATGATTCAGGAGCCACCCACCATGTCACCTCCGATCTTCGTCAACTCAACCTTGGTTCAGATTCATACTCGGGTAGTGATCAGCTCCAAGTCGGTGATGGTTCAGGTTTAAGTATCAATCATATTGAGTCTTCAGATTTATTGGCCTCGAAAACTTCTTTTCAATTAAGAAATGTGTTACATGTTCCTCATATTTCGAAAAATTTAATTTCCATCAGTAAATTTACCTGTGATAATAATGTGTGTGTCGAATTTCACTCTAATTATTTTTGTATGAAGGACGAAGCCACGGGAACCATTCTACATCGCAGCAAATGTGAAGCATGCCTCTAACTATTTTATCAAGCCTTACCATCTCCAGTTGCCTAATCCACCACCCATGTTCCGATTGATACTTGGCACTCTCGCCTTGGACACTCATTGTATCGTACTGTTTGGTCTACAATAAATACATGTAACCTTCCTAGTAGCGATAAGCGCAATCATACTGTGTGTAATTCTTGTCAACGTGCCAAAAGTCATCAGTTGCCTTTTACTTTGTCCTAGTCTGTTTCTACTTTTCCTTTACAACTTTTATTTTTTAGGTCTTTGGGGTCCTTCCCCTGAACTAGCAATAAATGGAAGTCGTTACATGTTATCCATTGTTGATCACTTTTCTCAATATACTTGGGTGCATTTTCTTTCACATAAATCGGATGTTTTTAATTCTAAAATTAAATAAATTCAAACTGATTGGGGGGATCTCGGCCATTAAGTAACTGTTTTTAAGATAGTGGCATAATACATCGTTTGCATGTACTCACCAACAAAATGGGTTAATTGAATGAAAACATCGACATGTGGTACAGACAGGCCTCGCTCTTTTAACCGGTTCCTCGGCTCCTTTAAAATATTGGACCGATACATTCTCCACCGCCTGCTTTATTGTTAACCATTTACCTCTCCGGTTCTTCATAACACATCTCCTTTTGAAAAATTATTTTACAAACGTCCAAATTATTCTTTTTATCGTACTTTTGGTTGTGCATATTGGCCTTATTTATGACCATACAATCGTCACAAAATGCATTATCGTTCCAAGATGTGTGTCTTTATTGGTTATAGTTCCCAACATCGTGGCTATAAATGCCTTGACATATCTACAAGTCGTAATTTATATTTCTAGTGGTCTCTTGTCATCACATGATGACTCGCCTCCATGACAATACTCGGAAACCTAAGGTATTTACTCATGGTATGATTCGATATCCCTTACCTCGAGCACTTTTAGCTACTTGTTCTACATCTATGTTTGAGCCTACTTGTTATACCGAGGCACTCCGTCACACGAAATGGAGCCATGCTATGAATACTGAGTTCGATGCACTAATGAATAATGGAACATGGTACTTAGTTCCCAGGCCTTTGCATAAAAATATAGTGGGTTGTGAGTGGGTATTTAAACTAAAATGCAAAGCCGATGGGTCAATTGAACGCTACAAGGCCCAACTCGTGGCTAAAGGATTCCATCAACAACCTGGGTTTGATTACGTTGAAACCTTTAGTCCAGTCATTAAGCAGACAATTGTTCGCCTTATTCTATCGTTTGCTCTTTCATCTCATTGGGCTATTAAACAAATTGATATTTCTAATACATTCTTGCACGATTTTCTCTCTGATGATGTTTATTTGCAGCAACCTCCGGGCTTCATTTATTCTCAGTATCCCGATCATGTCTGTAAGATGCACAAGGCTTTGTATGGGCTCAAACAAGCTCTTCATGCTTGGTTCTCCCGTTTAAGTACAAAATTATTTTCCTTGGGTGATTTACATTAATTCCTCGGAGTTGAGGTCCATCATGACTCAGATTGTCTGTACTTGACTCAACAACGCTATATTGTTAATTTATTATCTCGGACAGATATGCTATCGGTAAGCCTCTCACCATGCCTATCTGATTCAAGCACAGCGTTTGAGGACCCTACTCTCTATCGCAGTATTATTGGTGCTTTAAATTATCTCTCGTTCACTTGCCCTGACATATCATATGCAGTTAACCGCCTTGTCAATTTATACATCGGCCTTTATGTGACCATTGGGCTGCTGTAAAATGGGTGTTACGATATCTCAAACATACTATTGACTTTGCTCTTGTATTTCGACATTCTCCCTCACTCTCTCTTCAAGCCTATGGTGATGCAGATTGGGCCGATGATTCCCTTGATCGTGCTTTACAATAGGCTTCTGTGTATTTTCGGGAGACAATTTGGTGTCTTGGGGAACTTGGAAGCAGCAAACAGTTGCAAGATCAAGCATTGAAGCGGAATACAGAGCTCTTGCAAGTGTTTGTGCCGAGCTTTCATAAATTTTATTTATTCTTTGTGATATTCACCTTCCCATAACTACGACTCCAATAATTTCGTGTGACAATATCGGGCGACCTATTTAGCTGCAAATCCAGTGTTCCATACACAAACCAAGCATGTGGAAATCAATTTTCATTTTGTTCGTGAAAAGGTTGCAAGTAAGGCCATTCATGTTTGCTTTGTAGCTTCGAGAGATCAAGTTGCAGATACATTTACGAAATCGCTCGCCGCACGTCGGTTTCATTTTCTTCGTGGCAAGCTTTGAAGCAAGGCCAAAGTTCACCACATCAGTCAAAGGCATACGCTAAAATTGAATAACTGCCTAACAAAACTTAAGGTTGGGAATTTTAAATTGTAACTAAATTCCATTAGGCTCCAAAGCTATTATGATTTGTAAATAAAAGTTGTTGCCTAACTAGCTCCTCAATTGTAGCTATTTACGGTTGTAAGTTATTGTATAAATAGATGGTGAACTCACACTCGTTTGTGTGGGAAAATATTATAAGTGGATTTTACTTCTTTAGCCTATGACACCACTAGAGCATTCGCATCAACTTGCTAAATCTCAGTTTTTAGGCCATCTCCAATATACTAATTAGTTTAAAGGTCACTAAAGTATACACATAGATAAAAGTAGGTCCAAATTTTAGTTGTTAAAAGCTTGTTAATTTAATGAGTGTAAAAACACTCCAATAGACTAGTTAAAGTGAGTAAATAAAATTAATTAACTAGTAAATACAATGTAAGTTAAACCAATGAGTTAAT
>MKEJ01035176.1:0-13347 GCA_001753735.1 Embelia ribes
TAATAAAAATTAAAATAGTGAAAAATGAACTTTGTTTATGATCCAAATTGGAATTATTATTATTCTTTTCTCAAAATCTCAGATCCTCGGGTTTATGCGAATTCCAGGCGTGACACTTACTATTTTTCTAGCATTATTATTAAATCTTCATATTTTTAGATGCTTTATTGGCTCTAGTTTTATAGTCCAAAGTTGTACGCATTTGAAGTATTTTGTTTTTAACTTGAGGGGTTATCTCAAGTAGAAAGACATTGGCATTTGTGAAACTAGCAATTGGTGTAAACCATTGTTGATAAAGGGAACCTCAAGTAATACTTAGGAGAGTAGATGTAGGGGATCAATGGATCTTTAGGCGAACCATTATAAAACTCTGTTTACAATCTCTATCCCTTTAACTCTTTTCATATTAGTTATTTGTTTTGTTAATATTCTTGCGATAAAGTGTTTAAAATGGTTATTTTATCAAAAAGTTTTTAAATTCTACTTTAATACAATTCACCCCTCCTCTCTTGTGTTTCCCTAAGGGTCAATAACTTTTTTCTCCCACATATCACACAATTATTCCTTCCTCAGGGAATAATGTAACTTGTCTATGATCACACTTAATAGTGGCATGATTAGCCGACAACCAATCCATGCCCAGAATAACATCAAAACCCCTCATATCAAGAACTATAAGGTCACACTCGAACTCCCAATTAGATATTTGACTAGAACAAGAACGACAAATAAAATGAGGTATAATACTAATACCTAGTAGTGTATCAATAGACATACTACCATTAGAATATTTTTGCTCTAAGCTCAAAGATTTCACTAGGATAGCAGCTATGAAAGAACGGGAGTCACCCATATCAAATAACATGTGTGCACAAGAAGATTGAATAGGATAGTACCTCGAACGGCAGATGGTCTATCCCAATCCATAGTATTATCAGTGAAAGTATAAAGACATGCCAAGGAGTTGGTGTTGCCATAAAACCCATTCTCTAATTGCATTTCCCTGATTTCTTCTCCATCCAGTCCCAACCCCACACTGGAGTGATGTAGCTAGTTGTGCGGGTGTGTTAGCTACCCCACTCTGAGTTCGTGCCTTTAGTGCTCTACAATCGCCCCTTATATGCCCCATCTCGCCATAGTTTTTACATTGCCCCTGATGGCAAAGTTAGATCATATGCCCCTCATCACCACACTGGTGCCCCTACTATTTGGATTGTCATTCCCCACAGTAGCTGATGACCTCTGCTATGATTGCCCTATCGAACTTCGGGCCTCATATTCTCGACCTCTCTTTTGGGCCCCATTGTCCCCAGTCGGCATATTCTAACTAGAACGATTTTATCCACTTCCACCTGATCGAAATTGATTGCTCTACCTCAGATTATCACTATTCCCCCTTTGCGGTTGTCCATGTGACTGAGTTTGTCCCCATATCCATCTCTTCTCAAATATTCTCTTCATATCTCTTTCCAACCATTCTTACATTTTGCCTTCTCGACTACTTCTGCTAACCTCGTTCCTCCAGCAACCACTTTATTCCCCCGGACTCCAGCACACAATCCATTCTGAAACTCTAAATCTTCTCATCCTTTGTTGACACATATTTGGGAGCATAACGAGCATACATTGTAAAATTGTATGCATAATCGTCTACTGTATCCATCCCTTATTTTAACTTCAGAAACACTTCTTTCATCTCCTGTCGTTTTGTTAAGGGGAAGTACTTACCCAAAAAGAATACTTTGAAGCCTTCCGAAGTTAGATCTTCTACCCCACATAACATACAGTACCCCATCTACCATTTGACTGCTTTACCCATAAATATGCTCGGAGCCACTCTTGCCATTACCAGTGGAGTGACTTTCAGTATGGAAAAATGATTCCCCATCCCTGTTAGCCACTTATCTACCTCCATTGGATTAGCTTGACCCTTAAATGTCACATCTCTAAACCTGCTCAACTCTTTTTGTATTCTTGTTGAATGCCTTTCCATCGCCTCAACTTCATCACCACACCCTACCACTCCAACAAGTACTATATGTACCATCTCCCAAATTTGTTCTACCATCAATGCCACCAACTGGGCCAAATTTGTGTCAAGTGCCCAATGCGTAACCCCAACCGCTCCCAAATTGGGTATGATAGGTAGAACCACATCTTGGATGCCAAAAGATGCTACCTCCTCCCAATCTTCTTCTTCTCCCGGGTCATTCTCTATAAGGAAAATGTAGCTAATTGTCTCACTAGGCACCTTATTAGCAATTGGTTCATAATTACTATCTTCTGATGATATTTCTAGTTCTATCAGGGGTAGAAAAGGAACTATTGTCGTCGTTCTCATGGCACAAATCTGGGCTCATGTGCCATGAACCCTCCTCTCTGTCTGTGGTACGGGATTTATACCCCCATTCCCACCTCTACCTCCACGTTTAATGCTTGCACCATGGCTTCTGCTTCCTCTACTTCCTGGTATGTCCATAAATGAAAACAACTCAAATCAATCACATGTTCGCATTAAGTTATGTAAAAACACAAGAGTATAACAATACCCGACAATTAGTTAGGTAACTTAGTCCCCAAGCAAAGCTCCATGGTGGGCAGACAAGGCATCCCCTGCCTATCCAACATGGACCTAATATGTTAACCATCGCCTTCAATCTATTACTGGTTTTTACATGGAGAAAAAAAATATTATCTGGAAAAAAAATGACCCATGGATTGAAGTACCCAAAAACAAACAAGGCATATGAGTACATATAATGCATTCAAGTCCCTAGATGCCTACCCAACATCTAGATGTAGCTCACTCGGAAACACCTAACCTGATACCCACCAATTCTTTAGGTAGTTCGTAAAATTATGCTCTCATACCAACTTGTAAAGCCTTGGAATTTCACTACACATCTCGAGCATCTTACTCACACAAAATCACACATAATGAAAATAAATAAATCTCAAATACACACTCAAATCCTCAACATCTCATAAACATCATATGGGGCTAAAATAGTTGCCCAATTTATTTGAAAACACTAAAATCTTATAACCAATATCAACTTGGATCAACAACCTACAATTTTTGAAATAAACAAAACATTATTCTTGAGATACAAATATAAAACCTAACTATAATCCACAAACCCGAGTGAGCTCCACTAACTGTAATCCTAGATGTGAACTGCACCTGTTCCTGCCTTTGCTAGATATACAAAAGAAACCCAAACAAACGGTTAGTTTTACTATACTTGTGAGTAGAACAATAAGAAAATATTTGCTTGAGAACATGAACAACCAAAGCACAATATATATCTCAAAATAACTACTTGGAGAAGAAAGTACTCATATAAAAACACCGCAATTATTCTCTATTACCATACTCAGTTCTCATGTTTTTACACTTTAACACCATATTTTAACATACACACTCTACGGGTTGTGCCTTCCCTGTGACTTTACGCATAAAGATTTAGAGGGCCAGTCCTCTCACCCTTGTATGCACCTTCAATTTAGGGTCAGTCCTTGCATCCTAAATGCACATATTCTCCGTTTAGAGGGCCAGTCATCGCACCCTCTAAATCTAAAACTCAGTTTATTTGTTCAATTCAATTGTTCTTATTATGTTTTCTTCTTACAAATATATATCAACTCACTTTCTCCAATTTACACTACTCGTAATAGCACACAAAAGTTTTGCCACACATCAGGGCACAAAAGCATATAATTATAACTTATGAAACAATTACAAAAATACTTGTAGTTTAAACCCCAATTACAATAAGTTTTAACCGCACCTGAGATTGAGGGTACAACTACACAACGAAACTCAGAGAAAGATCTAACAATTTTCGCTAGAGGGCTTACTACCAAATTCATGGTCACTTATGAGAAATTTATGAGAAATCAATCACTATTGCATATTTAAATACAATAAATATTATAATTACTATATGGTTAATTAGGGTTCTAAACCCTAGGTACAAACTTAACGAACAAACTCAAATCAACGTGGACCTACAATTAAGGATGGTCTACTAATCATGAGGATAAAGAAAATCAACGTTAATTTCACGTACGAATTAGGTACAAAAATCAAGGTAATATGAACTAGCACAACGAGGTTCGTGTCTTATCTCAAAATGACCTCCATACTTTAGTGATCACGAATTTATGCTTAGTTTTCAGATTGGGTCATAGGAGCTAGGTGAAACCGAGCCTTCTTTTTCATTATTTTTGGGCCTCTCCTCTTTTCTTTCTTTAATTTCCGATTTGGGGGGAAAATAGATAGATGAATAGTGCATTTCTATGCCACTTAAAATTTGTCAAAACGTAATTGGATCAATCCAACAATACTTGGATTGGCCAATCTGGTAAGCTGGATTGAACCAAAGGCACTTGGATAAATCGGAGCCACTGAAATTTTTTTTGGGTCAAAATACAGAAGTTGTAGATAATTGAAATAGCTTTCCAACAAAAAACAATTGACCTTAATTGGATTACAGTTTAAAAGTTATGCACAAAATACTATATAGTTGTTCAGAAATTATTATTCACAAAGTTACTTCACTTAGTTTGAAATTTTAAACCTTTCATACATCTCCTCAACATTCATTATATTGTTAAATATAATGTTTCATATTTATAAACCTTAAAGAAATTAGTAGTGCCTTACAGTAATGGATGTATAGGAAAAGAAAAATAAACGAGTTAGATGATAAAGTAGAATATGAAGATGAGACTATGTAGTATAAATGACATGTATAAGTATGATATACTACAAATTTATGGAAACGATATAAATGAATATGTAATGCTACTATGCTACAAATAAAAAGTATGTGACATTCGACTCCAACCTCCGACAGACTAAACTAAAATATTTGGGCTAATATCTCTCCGAAAGTTTTGGAACTACTACAAATGTCCCGCCTACAATTGACGCATCATGTGCAAAATGAATCATAGGCCAAATTCTAAGGCGCACTAATACCCAGAGTGATTAAAGTTCTTTCCCTACGCAGGTTTTCCGACTCTCACGGTGGGGGTAAAGCCCCTAAGCTTAATTCCTCCACTCCCTGATAGGTTAAAATCAATGTTTTTAATATGTAAAATTCGATACTGGTGTCCCAAAAAGAAAGAAAAAAGACTCAAGCCAAATGCAAATGAGTATGCTCTTTTAGTCCTCCGAAAATGTTCTTTAAAAGTAACATTTTTATAAATCAATAAGGGCATATCATGCCCTCAGATAAGACTCTAAAATTCCTCTGAAAATTCCTCCGAAATATATCCTTCGAATTATAAAACTATGATTTAAAAATATCATTTCAAGATCATAGTTTATCCTCCAAATAATCCTTTAAAATAAAACCAAGCTTTAAGTCATCACTTCAAAAATTAGGTTTTTCCTCCAAAACTTTTACCCCAAAAAGTTTCATTTGAAAACATGAAAGCAATGCCATATAACTGACATGCTACAATAATGCCCCCAAGATGTAAATGCATATATAATAAATGAAGCATAATACATTATACCTCTAAATGTGATTGCTATGACAACATATATAAATAGCATGCAACAATATCCTCCAATACGAAGTGCAACGTCATAGGTACGTAACATGCACTGATAATTACAATATGTAATTAATGCTACCAAATATGAATTTACATATAATTAACAATATGTTATATGAATTCAACTAGACAATCAAATATGCTATAAATGTTGATACACGACATAATATAAAATTCATATTAAAGTTAATTATTTGTCCATGCGTTATATGGTAGCCTCCAATGCGCCTCCGAAATAACTCCCAAAGACTAACGACAATTCTCCCCCGTAAACCCACGAACAAACCTTCCTATAATTCACCTCGCAACTACCTCCGAAATGCTGCAGCCATACATTATAAAATAGACTACGAAGTATAAGAACAAGAATGAACAACTTTAATTCCAAAGTTCATCTCGACACAAAAATTGAGGAAATGAAAATGAGATTAGAATTCAATGAAATTACTTCAACACGTAGGACTCGTGATAGCGATAAGAAAGTGCTATAAGTCTCGACTTCAAATGAACACTGTTACTAGATGAAATACCCCAAAAACCTCCCAAGTGTCCACCCCGAGAATGGTCTACCCTTGATTTTAGAGACAAGGTGATCCTTACCAAGAAAATCATCTATCAAACGTCAAGAATAGATTAGACAATTTTATTTTCCCGAACCCGAAAGGGCATGGAAAATGAGAGAAGCAAATGTGAATAGAATTTAGGGAAACTTACATCAAAGTGTTCCTACTGAGTCGAGGAGTCTAAATATGCAAGTTTTGGTCTCGGGGATTGAATGGATGAAGATCTACTGAGCCAAAAATGAAAAAAAAAAAGCGTTTGAAGGCCACCCCCCCTCTCTCACTTCAGGCCTCATAAGAAAATGAAGAATGAGGAAAAGTGTGTTTGAGTCAACACTTTTAATCTGAAATTGACCATTTTGATCAATCCTACAGCAGTTGGATCGATTGGTTTCAATTTTGGATCGATCTAATAGCTTGTTGGATCGATCGGACCTACGGGTATCCAATGTCACCCGAACCCAAATTTTTGGTTGATAACTTGAAAAAACACTCGTAATCACTCCTAAACTCTAATAAAAATGTTTACCAACTTTTGGAATGCTATTAGAGTACCTGAAACTCATTCTATGCGACATAATGCGATTACCAATGAACCCTGACAAGAACGCTCCAAAATGCCGTCAAAACCTCGACGAATGGGATCCTAAAACTCCTATATATATTCTACTACTTCGAATGCCAAAAGTATACTATGAAACCATATTGTATAATGAAATGTAAGCACCAAATACAAATGATATTCATATATTATAATGCATAACAAGAATAACATCATATTAAATAGAAAATTTATACGTATTTCTGGGATGTTACATTAAGCGGTTGACAAAGATTCTTGTTCATTCATGTGAGGTATTTAATCTCTTTTTTTTAACTACACAATGTCCTTGTTTATTTTTCATGCCCCGAATTCTGAGAAACCTGGGGACACGAGTAAAAAGAAAAGAAAAGGAAAAATAAAAGAAAAGGAAAGAGAAAAAGGAAAAGGAAGATACAATGAAATGGAACAACACTTCTATGCCATCTTGCCAATGCAACTAATCGCCACTATAGGATAATACTATGCATAGCTACTGCATTCGCATCAACATAGTAGTATACTATAGCCTTCTTACAAGATATAAGTATATAAATAACGAAGCAATGGAAATAGGAAGGTTAGCGCCAACACTAGAAATACAACACAAGTAACAACTGACATAAATGAGTAAATTGCTTATTTACAATACAACACTTCAAGCTAATTTCTTGACAAAATAATGAGAAAGAAGTTACGTACTGTTCTTGCTACAACAAAATATGACAACAGCAACAACAATGTATAACTTCATAATTCGACTCGGTTGTGCCTACTATGACATCAAAATATATATACAATATCAACTATGAGTCTAACGATGTTATACGCCTGCTTCCGAGCCTACAAAACAATGCATAAGAGAAATAGTAGGAAAGGAATGCGGTTAGATGATAAACCCTATGATAAAAATAAGACTATGCTATATGTATGATATGAATGACATGTTTCTACATAATGAAGAATATAACAATATATATCATGAATCATGTATGATAAAATGAAACATAAAATGCAACACACACCAATACCACGACACGCCTACGTTAAACATGCCAATGCGCTATGCCAATGCTCAATGCCTATAAAATTGGGACTTGTGTCTTCACACACTTTTTTGAAAATGCTAAGATCTGCCACTATGCATGTGACACAATCAAAGCCTTCATTGACCTACCACTCGCATGTGACACGATCAATGGATAATTCATGCTCTAAGTTGTTCGACTTTCATGGCTAGGCTATAGGTCTCATTGCTTCCACTCATTTTATAAAATTGATACATTTGTCCCGAAAAGAAAGGAAAGACTCTAAACTACACAATATTTTAAAGATAAAATGAGTCCCTTTTAAAATTTAATCCATGCCAATGCTTTACAACACTTTGAATCATATTTTCAACCAGAGACAGTACAACGCCAATGACATTTATGAACTTGATATGATACATATGAGGATAATAATCTACACATTTAAATATTATAAGCTACGACTACGCTGGATAATAATTCAATAAATCATGTTATTTCTATACCGATCAACTACGCCAAGTGATAAAACATATATGATGCATCAATCACGTCAATGTACGGCCATAATCATCAAGTTTATATTAAAGTTCCTAGTCTACCATACCTAGAAGTTGATTAGAAGACCTTTCGAGAAGCTACACCCAAAAGCCCCAATTTCACCTCCACTTGCCCCTGCAATTTGATCTATCTTTGTACTTTGGATAACAACACGCCTATACAAGAAAATGATTTACTCAATACGAGGAACAAAAACACCAACTTTGTTTCAATATGCAACCAAGGTACAAAAACCAAGGGAAGATAAACAAATGAGATAGAAATAAAAATTTATGTCAAATCAAAACCTACGCAATGGGAAATCTAAATATCTACTTTATTGAGCGGACAAACAATGGATCAAGATGATATTAGAGGAAGAAGATTCGACCTTCAACTCTCCCATACCCTCTCTCTTATCAGATTTTGAATTTTGGGGAAAATGTGATTGTTGACTCCTCAAAAGATGTGTTAATGTCCGTTGGATGTCTGTTGACGGACCAACCTCTAGATATCTCATCGGATGACTGCCGGGTAAGGCTTTGAATGCCCTAAATTCATTGAAAAATTTGGGCCAAAGGTCCTACCCTAGTCTGAGCATTGGATAGGCTTCGGGTATAGGAATTACTTAGAAAATTTACCATGTTTTGGCTCAAACACCTTACATCTGGAAAATGGTCCGATTGTCTATTCGACCATTGGACACACCTATAATCTACCAATTCAATAGCAATGCTAAGGCATTAATTGTAATGCCTCTCAACTCCAACTCCACATACTTCCAAATGCTAAACCCTAGACTATACAACTCCACACAACATAATACACAATTACGCCATGTCCACACATATACAATGCAATAATAATATTATAAACTAGCAAATAATATTATTATTAAAAGCAAAAAAATTCATTCGAATTTTTGGGACGTTACATTCTTTTTGTGCATATTTCTTTAAGGTAGTATAAACATGAAAACACGATTTAAGCTTTTTGCGTGACTTGGATAAACACTTGAAGCCTTTGCAAATAATTCGACTATCAATTAAAGCTGCTAGAAGGAGATGCTTCTGGTAAGCAATTGCTTTTTAAGAAAATGTCTCTCTTGAAAAGAACCTATTTGATAAAGAGTAACTATTGTCGGAAAGATTACCATTGTAAATGAATTGGTTACTTAAGAGAAAAAGCTAAAAGGAGGTTCTCCATTAAGAAGAACTATTCCAAGAAATGAGTTGTCTCCCTAAAGCGGAGAAGTAGACCTTTCAATCTTTCAATCCAGGCAAGAATGTAGTGATTTGATGTCTACTTCAGATGCTCGATCTAGGTAGAGATGAAAAATTTGACACCCTTTCGTATGTTCAACCTCATGAGAGATTCAAAGAACTTGCAGACTCTTCAGGCATTCGACCTAAACAGAGGTGAGGATTTTCCATGTATTCGACTGACGCTAAGGTGTAGGAATTTAATGGCTAAACCTATCGTCTAGGATAAAGATACAGATCATGATAGCACTTGACCCAGCTAGGAGTGTTGGAACTCAACCAAGTCAAAGCTGCACAACTTACGAGCATTCAACCCATCAAGGGATACAAAAATTTGATAGCCTAACCAGAAGTGGAGGTGCAAAACTTCTAAGCTTTTGAACAAATTAAGATGGAAGATTTTGATGACCTTTCAAGATCACAGGAAGAGATGCAAATCTTCAAGTGTTCAAGCCAAGCCAAAATGCAGTAATGTGACAACCAAACTAGATCATCAAGGTGAGGATACGAACTTTGGTGGCCTCTTCTGATATTTAGCCTTGGTGAAGATATAAGAACTTAAGGACCTATCCAAATGTTGAACCCAAGTAAGGATGCGATAGTTGACACTCTCGAGATGTCCAACATAACAAAAATTTTGAAGTTTACAACCCTTCAAATGATCGACTTGGGTGGAGATGTAAAATTTGGCATATTCAGAATGGAGAAGCACTATCTTGAAAGCCTTGATGCTTATTGAAGAACAAGATGATCACTAAATTGAGTATTTGTTATTTTCTCAAGATAGGAAAATATAATTGACTTGATGGATCATGTTATTTTTGCTTTAGAGCTAAGACTTCACGCAATGCATTAATATCCCCATTGCAATCCTCCATCCCAAAGAGATGTGTGGAATATTTTAGGAAGGATTGATAAGAAAAATCTTCATACACTGAGGAGATTTTTATTTTTGTTTTGGTATACTGAGCCTGAAATAGATTCCAAATTGCCTATGTACCAAAATAGGATCAAGTCAAACGTAGTTCAATTTGATTTAATTTTTTTGTGTGACTGGACTTAAAATGGGATTTTAAAGATGCCTTCGTACTCGTAAGGGATTAAGTCAAAATATAGTTCAATATATATATATATATATATATATATTATATTTTTGCCTTTTGCAATTTATGCTCGTGCAGCCCAGGAGTAACATGCAGTTTATACTCATGTGACATGGAGTATTGCAATTTATACTCATACATTAAAGAGTATAATAACAAACAGTTTATACTTGTGCGTCATGGAGTCACACGTAAGTTATACTGATGCATCATGGAGTGTATTTTTCCTTTCAATAATAGTAGCATTTTTAGAATTCCCTAATGATAGGGCCCATTCTTAAACTATCTTCTTCAACTTGGATTTCTGTGTTAGCTTTGATGATATGATATGTAGTAAGAGCAATTCTTTCTTCAGATCCTTTTACCGAGATTCTCATGGTTATGATTATCTCCTTCTTCGCTCAAATTACCTCATCCACAACCTTCAATAAATTGGTGCAAGCTTGACGACTCTTTATGCTCTCAATTCTACTGGGGTCTAACTTCCTTTTGGTTAGGATAACCATCTTTCAAGCGACTTGATCCACATTTAATGCAGAGAATCTTTTATAAATTAGCATTTGCGGCATTGATTTGCCACCGGGCTATGTTAGAATGTCAAAGATGAACTTATATTGGTTTTTCCCTTATGTGATAAAATATGAAAGGCTTTATCCTTATCACCGAGTCATCTTCCTTATTAGTGATGCAATGACTGCTTGATTTTTTTTTTATGACCAATCTGGGAAGAGTACGGGTGAGAATCCAGGACTTAATGTGGAGTCTTTTATCTTGTTTAAGAATACATTAGGTTGGGGTAAGTCCTTGCACTTTTTCTCTGATCATTTTAGGTGGTAACTTTCCTAAAGGACTTGGCTCTTGAGGGGTATATGCTGCTTTTACGGAGAGCTTGTAAGCCTTTGAGTCGAATTCTCCACTCGTCTGTGTAGTTATTGGGATTTCATTCTTTGTTGTGCCATCTTGAGAAGATTTCAAAAATAAATTCAATATTGTGTTTTGTTCGAAGATGGTAACTGGAACAACTAAGCCATCGAGGCTGCAATTTTCCTCTTTCCTTGGCATAGGTGCATATCATAATACTGGAGTAGAGACAGAAGTCATTTTATTTATGAGCTAAGTATCATCGTCACTTTCTTTGTTGTTTTCATCCTCAATACCTTCCATTGTGATGATAACCTCTATGGTCACTGTCAAGTTATTACATTTCTATATCTTAGGTAATGACGAAGAAACAATGGGCTTTACCTCCTCATTTGCCGTATAAGCCAAGTAAATTTTGGCATCCATCATGTAAGACTCAGCTTCACTTAAAGGAGTATCGTCTACTATAACCCTCTTCACTATATTGTCTTGGCAGTATTTGAAGCATTGATGAAGTGTGGAAGGGACGACATAATTCTCATGAACCCATAGTCAACCAAGGAACATGTTGTATGAAGTCTTCCCATCGATAACATGAAATAAAAAACTTGATTCCATATCCGCAATGAGAATATCCAAGCGAATGATTTCCATTTCCTTTTGCCCATCCTGGTTAAAACCTTGTATCATCAAACGACTGGGAGAAATCTCATCTGTGGTGATCTCAAGTTCCTTTGTAGTGCAGAGATGTATGATGTTGACTGAAGAGCCTCCATAAAGTAGGATTCTATTTACTCTTTGCTCTCTAGTGTAACCAGTTCCAAAAAGTGGGCAATTGTGCGGAGTTGATCCTAGCAACATATATTCATTAGCAAACTTGAAAGCTTCTATGCATGCAACGTGTTCTGCCCTTTTATGAGGATCCTTTTGTCCATCTTTAACTTGAGCCTGTGTGACTTCACTTTTGTTCTTCGGAGCTTCTTCTGCACTTACGACATCGTAAGTAACCATTTTTGACATGTCTTCAATCAAACTTTCCAGAAGGTTTCCTTGAGTGGCTGAACTTTCAGATCCCTTGCCTCGTAACTTTCTTTAAGGAGCTGTTGCAACAACTTCTTCTTTCTCTTATTCTTTCTTCTCTTGTGAACCTTGTCATCCTTGTAAAGCAAGTTCCATTGGTCATTCAAGCAATCATTGCAGTTGCAGACGTCAAAGAAGAAGTGACCATTCTTTCTCATCTCGTAAACTGGTTTGCCTTGCTTGAAAGAATGTATAGGGATGCCTTTTAAGAGAAAGGATTCTTCAGGAGAAGTTGGTTATTTTGACGAATGGTCTTCCTTCACTTGATGTCAGGCCCACGAATCCCAAGCACCCGGAACCCGAGGGGTGATGTTTCTAACAGTAACTACACCACAATAATAAAAACAAAACCAAACCACATAAAGATGGAACTATACAAAATATCCATAAATAACATCCCAACATTCTAATACAACAGTTTACTAACTAAGTCCAATACACGGCGTAAAAAATGCGCCCAAACAAAATATAAAACATCAGAATCTGTGCGGAATAAAAATCTAACTAAGTCCAGATAATACAACCAAAAACTCAAAGCCTGCCGAAAATGCGAAAATCCTGACTGAAATGCTGTGTGAGTGCTGACGGCTGCCTAATCTACTCAGGAAATATCCAAAGCAGGCGGTAAATTTACAATACTATGGAATATCAATAAGATAAACAGTATAGAAATAATGGTACTGGTATGAAGTCTGAAAATCCCTGAAATACAGTAAATGGTACTGATAAAATCTAGAACAATGAGCCGTAAGTACAGTATGT
>MKEJ01035182.1:0-10040 GCA_001753735.1 Embelia ribes
AATATGTCATATATAATAGAAGAAAAATAACATGGCTCATTTATAACGTCGTTTGGGTGTCCGAAACTTAATCGGTATAACTTTACGTAATTTTTTACAAACCCCGATTAAATCACACTTTTTCTCCAACACTACACGTTTTGATAATATTTCCTGCAAGCAATAATATCCAAAAAAATATTGCAGTACTTCAATCACAACCAATAAATCTCAGTACTCGAGAATATTTTTAAAAGGGCAATTTAACCCAATAGAATCATAAAGAAATGACTCGATGCAAATACCGAATATAAATTCTTCAATAAAACTCATTATACCTAACTCAAGATAAGGTATGTTTGCTCCACAATGCTCTTCACAATGTCCACAAATATGATACACAATTCCTCAATGTTTATGCACAAGGTAGTAACACAAAACACAACACTTATTTATTTTTGCATAATGCAACACACAATCACCTAATTATATGTATTATGCAACACACCCAATTGTTCCATTTAATAAATTATATCGTCAATACTTTAACGATATTATTTATTAAATAAAAATGCACAAAATTCACTTGGAATTTTTGGGATCTTACATTCTCCTCCCATTAGAAAAGTTCACCCCAGAAATTTCGTATACACAAAATGAAAGAAAGAAGAAAGTACATACTAGAATCGTCAAATAAATCCGGATACTTCATTCACATTTCCGTTTCTCTTTCTTATGTCATCTCTTTCGAATTCCCTTTCTTTCACAAGACTTTAACCAAACGATACTCTGTATTTGGAGTTATTGATCCTTCGAATCCAAAATGCTAATAGGTCACACTTTGTACTTAACATTCTTTTCCACATGTAAATCAATATAATCCACAACATGTGATGGGTCCCATAAATATTTTCAATGCACGGAGATATGAAAGACGGGATGCACACTAGATAGGTGAGGTAGTAAGGCCAAACGATACAACACCTCTCCAACTCTTTCCGTAATATGGAATGGTCCAATAAATAGGGGTGAAAGTTTCCCTTTCTTTCTAAATCTCATAATCCCCTTTTTTGGAGAAACTTTTAAGAATACAAAATCCCCAATTTCAAACTCAAGTGGGCATCGTCGATGATCTACATAACTTTTATGACGACTTCGTACCGTCTCTAGTCATTGCTTGATCAAGTGAATGTTTTAAGTCATTCCTATAAATAGGGTCCTAGCAAAGGCCCATCGCCAACTTTTGCCCAACACACGGACGAATGGCACGACTTACTGTATAAGGCCTCAAAAGGAGCCATTTCATTGCTAGAATGGTAGCTATTGTTGTATGCAAACTCGATCAACCCCACATATTCCTCCCACTTTCCACCAAAGTCAAGCACACACGATTGGAGCATATCCTCTAGCATTTGTATAATCCTCTCGGATTGGCAGTCCGCTTGAGGGTGAAATGCAGTACTTATAGAAACTTGCCAAAAAAAACAATACAAAATAGGAATTACAATCCGACGCAATCAAAATGGGATCACCATGAAGTCTCACATTCTCATAAATATATCTCCGACATAACTTCTCAAATGAGTCGGTAGTCCGAATAGGTATACATCTAAGGTTTACAATATGAAGATTTACAATATGAATACATCTTTTTTTAATGTTTGATTGTGTCTTAATTTACTTGATTTGCATTTAGATTATTTCACATATATGTACCTGAATGATATAAAAAAGTTATCAATTTAGATCTCGTGATATATTTTGTCATATTGCTCGCAATGAAATATATTACACTAAAATGATTCACTACTGTATGAGGAAATCTTGATTGAGCATTTTCTTGTCCAAGTTTGAATTGATTATGTATTCAAGAAAAAATTAGTTTATCTGATCTAACTATATATACTTGTATTATTTATGTATATGCATGTGGAAAGAGGTATGCATATTATCTGAAAATTTTGATTGTTTTATGATTTATCATGTATACGGAAAGCTGATTTAGTTTCATTGGCATATCATTGACTCTTTTGCAAATTGTTATTCTGTGATTGACTAATGGTTGATATTGTTATTTAAGTATGAATTGATTTTTTAAACTAATTTAGCCAGTTTTATAGTAACTACCAAAACTTTTATCGTTCTATTGTCGACTTTACAAGGCTATATCTATAATGAGCATGTGACTTCGGGACAATGTAATATGATTAATATTGACTTTATGGGGCTGTAGTGGTCACCCATGCAAAAATGGCCAAATTCTTATCGGTTGTATCTATAACGAACATATAAATGCGGGAAAATATAATATGATTTTCGAGAGGCTATGTATCATTTTTCAGCTATTCAGTTTGGTGGTATTACATTTTCGTGCAATGGCTTTACCTTAATAATATACAAAATTGTGCTAATCTTTTAAGTTTCTGGTAATCTATTCTATTAAGTAAATACATGAAGAAAATTCTCTGCTGCAAAACCGAGTCCTCTAAATAATGGGGAAAGTCCAGTTTCGCATTACCTTAGAGCTTCAACTGGTTCTTGCCATGATTTCTGTAAATATGAAAGGAAATAATGGAAGTAAAACCATGGCAAGCTAAAGCAAGAAAATTGGAAAATCCTACATTAAAACAAGCAAAATGACTAAGAAGCTAGAAATTTATTAGATAAGAAGATTCTAAACCGGTTAAGTCTATAACTTTTCTGGTTTTGAAGGGTATTAGTACTGCTGTTGAAAATTATTAATTTGGAGCTATCATAGGACTCTTATGAATTATATTATTAACTTAAAGGTTGTGAAGCATTATGAATTGCAAGTAAACTTTGGTGCTTAAACTGTATTTGGGTCTCTGTGTAGGGGTTGTAAATTGTTGTATTATGTATATTTTAAAATTACAAATGGAATTTACTACTATTGAAATGTGTATTGTTTTGGAGCGAGAATGGTGCTATAATGATAATGTTTATCATGCACACACATATGTATTGGTAATGTACTGTAATTACAATAATTCCCAATGGAATTTTTTGTTTTTCATTTCTTTTTCGTCTCCAAAGCATGAAGAAACAAAGAGATTTAATAACAATAACTATTTTTCAACTATTTTCTCTTAAACATATTTTTACTTCCCTACAAGGTCTTGTTTCTCATATTCTTTGCCGCATTTGTTTCAAAGTATGTAAACTATTTTGTTTTAACCACCACAATGGACATATACTTAATAAACGCTACTTATTTATAGTAAAAACTATCCAAGCTTATTCTCAACCACTACAATGAATGTATCCTTATCAATACGTTTATTACTTTTTTCGCCCACAAATAATAGTTCACTTTCTACTTTTGAGTGTCTAAAATTAATTCTCTTTCTCATTATAGGATTACAAAATTTAGCATATTACCATATACAATAAATAAATACACACTCTAACTACCTCAACTTATAAAATTAATTGATTTTAATAAAAAATTGTATATGTATCACAGAACTCCTTTTAACTAGTGAAATCATAAAAGTGACTCGGCAATATATATATATATATATATATATATATATTATTTTTGCATTTTGCCAATAGTACACTAAATGGGCTGTCATATAAGTAATAAATGCGTAGTTCAACAAATGAACTTTTAAAATAGTGTATTTCTTGAAAAGTGTATGAAAAAATATTCACAAAACATCCAAAATTTCTGCTAAATGGACTTCTAGATCCAAAAAACACTTCTACCACTGCCCTCAAATGCTACCATAATCTTAAGATTCAATCTTTTATAGAGTTATTTAGGATATTTTGTTAGGAATTTAATTCTGGGTGGTTGGTGAATATTAAAATTTGTGAATTACGCCCTTTAGGTGTGTTCATATAATCTTCAATTACAACATATAAAATCCCAAAAAGTATGATTTTAGAGCTGTGGTTAGATGGTTGATGAAAAGTAAACGTTTGCATTTACACCAAATAAATCTGTACTATACGCCTTAAATTACAATATGGAACACCCTAAAAGAGGTGATCATAGAGTTGTGCTCTCTTCAAACCTTTTGCACCCAAATGCCTAGTTTTTCCATTATGGCAAGTGAGTGTAACATTAATTTACCATAGAACCGCAAGGTTGATAAGTATGGGGTTGCTATAAGTCGAAGGCCAACTAACTCTCGAGCGGTTATGAAATTGGTTGATGTTTTTTCGAGTGATGAAGACTATAATGTGCCAAATAATGATGTCATTGTATTGGACAATGAAGATGCTAGTGGAAACGATGATGTAGCCATGGAAGAAAATCCGGTAAACCATGTCAATGTTTACGACATAGAGTTTTCAAGTGAGTAGGAAGCCGATTTGTTCAACAGGAATCACGCAAAAGCAAAATGTTTATGTGCTGTGAAGGATAAAGTATATGTTTTACAAGAAAAGTACTTTATAGAGCTTGGTGTTGCACACAATACTACGCGTCCGAGGGTCATATGGCAAGATTTGCGGTAAAAAAGGCTATAGTCGACAACAAGTACTATGTCATACAGTTTGATAGTAACCACAATCATCCAATGAACAAAGAAGCTCGATAGTCTTGTTTGATGTGTTCTTTGTTTGGGGGTGTAGGGTGTGCTCCTTGTTATTTGTTTGCTTGAAGGTTTGTTTCATGTTGCTAGTCTTGTAGTTGTCACTCCTAGTTCAATATTGTTATACTCAAGTTTAATATTACACACACATACACACATACATGTATTATGAGAATTTAGTCTTAAGACATGGACGGTGTTTGTATTTCCATCCACCCGCAGATTTGAATGAAAACACATGTGTATTTGTAGTGGCCACACATTATTCATCAAATGCCACTGGTGTATGAAGTTTCTGCACTGACATTAGATAGAATTTAAACTTTTATTTTAACTAATTTAAACTTCTATCATGTTTGTGTATTAGCAACACAAAATATCAAAGTCGTATCATATATTTGTGGTAGATAGTAAACAAATTATATAATATACTTTTGGAAAATCTTTCAATAAAAAAAATATTTTCAATACACTTATTGTATCGTATATAAATTTGTTAGTATAATACAATATATAGTAGTTACATGTATCAAATTAAAATTTATATATCTTACTTGCATACATGTCACACCTACCTAAATTGCATGAAAATAAAACCACTGATAATCATAACAATAGTTATTATTTATTTAAATTTTTGTATGTGTTATATAATAATAATAATAATAATAATTATTATTATTATTATTATTATTATTATTGTTATTATTATTATTATTATTATTTTATCCAATTATCACAATATTTATAAGATTTTCTATTCTATATCTTGATGTTTTTCGGAAGAATCAAAATAGTCTAATTTGAATGCTAAGGAGAGTGATTTTGTATTATACAGTATAAAATACCTTAAATGTAATTTTTTGTTAATTTTATATAGAAAATAATTAAATTTAAATATCTATATACATTTCTAATCGAAGTACATTTTATAAGCTTTAATATAGTAAGTAGCACATTAAAATTCATTGCATGGACTTAAAGATATATTCGTTTTAAGAAAAAATGAAAAATATAATTTTTTTTTTAATTTCATTTTTACAAGTCTAGAACTGTGTATCATTTTGTAATATTTTCTCTACATGTGTCACTTCACCATTTGCCCATATTATAGATGTGAATTCTTATGCATCACTTGAAACCAATCTCTATGGAGAGGACTTTCATACGAGGCATCCACACAGCGAATAATTGAACCCTTTTTTCGTACATTACATAATTATACTCTGCCAATATAGATTCTTATAAGGAGTAATATTTTTAAATTCCAAAAAATAAAATAAAATAAGGAGTAATATTTTTAATGTTTGGATAAATTACACTTTGCCCCATGAGGTTTCTGACAATTTCAGAATACCTCCTAAGGTTGTGAAATTACATTAAACCCCCCTGAGGTATGCATCTTGATTGCACTTTATTCCCAAAGTTTTGGGGACAAGTGAAAATAAACTTCAAGGCCATAAGTTACTCTTTAAATTACCGAATTACTCTTTATGTAGCACATATTCTCTATTTTTTTTAATTTCTTAAAAAATAGATTGTATAGTTACAAATATACAAAAAAATAATTTCCATAAATTGCTATGTATTTCTCATATTTTAACAATTATTATATTCAAAATGAATAAAATAAGATATTAAAATGAAGGGTAAAATGGTCTTTTTCCATGTATGTCAAACTTGTATCTTGACTTGGGGACAAATATAATTTTAGATACCTCAAGTGGTATTCTAAAATATTCAAAAACTTCATGGGGGAAAAGTGTAATTTACCCTTTATGTTTTCAACAACTTACATTATGCAAGCAAAATCGTATAAACTGACCAAAAAGTGATTTCTATGTAGGTAAATTAGTTTTTTTTTATCTTTATATTATTATCATCTCCTAACTCCTGAGAGAAAAACTATAAAAGGGCCAAATGTAACACTTTTCTTAATATTTGAGGACCGTATGTATTCGTATTTCAGACCTTTGCTCTATAGCGCTTACAAATAAAACTATGGGAACCAAATAGGATTTTGGATACAACTATGAGCGTTATTAGTGTATTTAGCTCAAAAGATTAAACAAGAAGAAGAAAAGGTGACACGTCATTGGGGACCCAAAGCTTGTTGTCACCACAAATACACGGAGACCTATACATACATACATACATACATTTATACATCGATAAAGACAATTCTCCAGCTTACCTTCAAATCCAACCATCATCTCATATATACCCTTAAAATGCGCCGTCGCTTTGATTCTCAAAGCTAGAATGCTCCGGGGTCTCTCACCTCTCTCTCTCTAAATTAGGGCTCCGTCACTGCCACATCATCGTCGTCGACGTCGTCGTCCCACATGGCGGTTAGGGTTTGGGGTGTGGTCCTCTTTGCGGCGGCGGTGTTTGGTTACGCCGAACCTGCTAGGGTTTGTCCGGTGCTGTCGGCTTCGGATTCCGTCCTCGGGGTTCGGGATTTGATTTGTCCGATCGACGCGGATGTATCTATAGGTTGTATAGGCGGTGTGGGTGTTGTGGAGGTAAACAATTTGGGGTTTTTTTTTACCTTTTTGTTTTATTATTATTAATTTGTGATGCGTCATGTGATGTGATACTAAATCACCGAAATACTTAAGCTGTTAGCTAGGGACGCACTGTACTATTTGCCAAGTTTAACATTTTACCCCCCACCCATTTGTGGCATATATTCGAGTAAAACAAGTGTAAATCAAATATTTAATTGGGTAGCGGTGATACTGGAAGCCAATACTTAGAATACCATTTTGGTGTTAAAACTGACGTTATGGTATCAGGGTCATATTATATGTTAATATGCCACATTACTTGTGGCATATTTTTTAGTCTAATCCGGTAGCGGTGAGACTTGAATCCAAAACTTTATTCTGCTTTGAGTGGTGTGCTATCATCCCACCTCAAAGCTGCCTTTGAGGTGTTTGGAAGAGTAGACATCATATTATTTATTAACTTCAAAATGATATGAGAAAATCTAAACATATTCATCAAATGTGATTATATGTATGCCTGTCATATTGTGATGTTGTGAGGAATCACCGTTTATTTCTGCTCAAGATGATTAGTGAATTCAATCAAACATGATATAGGATAAGGAAACATAAAAATGAGACACAGATGTACTGAAGTTACAAAAGATTTTCTTTTGGGTGTTTTAGTAAACGGATTTTATATGTTTATCTTTGTTTTTTCATTATATTTTATCATGGGATTTGAGTAGTGTTATATATTAAGGAAAGGGTTTTATAATATTATTTTTCAGGAGTTGCACTTTCTTCTGGCTTAAGATGATTAGTGTATGGGTATGTTAGCAAACATAAAGTCGATTTGGCATAACAAACATAGTGAAGGTGTGTTAGCAAGCCCACAATACTAGTGAAATCATGAAGATAGGATAAATCCTAGCGATCTCACCATTACTACAGTTCGATTCTTGATTTAAATATATTTAGTTTTGGATCTACCATTCATTAAATGGGTTAGAACTTATATCTCTGTTTGCTATGGTATTATGTTTTAAGAAATCGTTTTTTCTTTCTGCTAAGATGTTCAATGTTGTTGAATTGGAATGACATACATGTGTTGCATGATTGAGTGAAGAAGCCGAATTACGATGCTATGAAGCTCTAAAGAATTTATGATTTTATGAGATGATTGTGTTAGGTGGTGTCTGCTCTCTGTTATTAGTAAGCACACTCTTTTAGGGTGGCTTGTAAATGGCTACAATCCTAGGACTGATAATGTGTTTGAAACTGAGGGTGTGATTTAGGCCACCCGGTAGTTTATACTTCTTTAATTATTTTTGTATGATGCTATGGTGGCAAAAGGCGCATGAGCATGATTTTATTATTGAACTATTGACATCCTCTTGTATAGGCTTGCTCTATGCATGTCTGAAAATCCACAGTTAACAACAATGAGCGTAGGTATTTAACGCAACTAAAGGGTGTTGAGATTAGAGTGTACATGTTTCAAAATTTTCTGGTTAAGTGGGATTTTGGATAATGATCGTCTCTGAACATGCTTGGTTGTGTTTCTAGGCATTTGTTCTGTAACTTTGTATGCTTATCTTGGTTTCAGGGTGAAATTAGCCGAACTTTCCTGCTCAACATTGTATTTATGTGGTTTCTGTTTTGTGTAAAGTGCCTTTTGGAGAAAGGGAGATAAATTCTTTTAGGTACCTGAAACAGAGTTGACTCTGAAAGTTTGTTTAAAGGTACCTTACAAAACGTTGCCCCTGAAATATTTTTTTAAGTTTAATTTGTTTTTATACCCAAAAATTGTTTGAAAACAACTAGACAATGCTACCTACGTATTTCAAAATTTTCCATTTCCACTTAGAATTACATATATGTAAATATTCGATTATATTTTCAATTGTTGCAAGTTTCTATGTCTTGACATGACATGTAAGATATAAGTAATGTGGTCCTTATGTCTTTGAAAGGCATCTCTCACGGTGCACATGGGGTGGTTGAGTGGAAGGATGGACAGAGCAAGGTTATCTCGTCTGCTTTACCCTGTTGTTCATCAGTGGTGGAGCCTTTTTTTTTACTATTTTCATGATTGCTTGGATGAGATTTGGCTGGGCACAAACATAAGATTGGTCCGCCGTTTTTTATGCTTGTTTTGGTGAATTTGAAGGGAAGGGAACAGGAGTGTATGAGGGTGTGGAAGCTTACATCATTTTTTTGAAAGAATCCTAATTATTTTAGAATCTACAACTAGTCTCCTTTCTTCCTTTACGTTCTATTTGGTGCAAAGATTTTTCTCATGTTAAAATATAACGTAGAGGAAAACATCTTCACAAAACAATCATGGATGCAAGAATAACATTTTCTTTTCCTTCACCTGTTTCCCACTAGAATCCTTAGACCAACAGATCTCTAGTCTTTAACTGATCTTTTTGGAACTTCCTATTTCCCTACTCCTCTCTATAGGAGGCCATGGAAGGCATGCTTGGTGCGATTTTTTTTTTCTTTTTCTGGGTTTCATCGTACTTTATTATTATATCCATCTGCTAATGATACACTTCCCTGTATAAGCCTTCGCTCCTCTCCTCCTCATACCCACCCGCCTGATGTACCTTCTCAAAAAGTTGAAATCTAGAATTAAAGTATATGTTTTTCATTACAGCTCAATGCTCACCATGTGCAATTATTTCAGAACTAGTTTGTAGAACCGCCACAAGGCACAAATATTATTTTCGGTGGAGACTTTGATATTATCCAACAGAATTGTGCAAACTTAAGTAACATGCAAGTGGTGGTTGAGCATCGCGTTTTTAGCATTTTCTTTGATTGATGTTCTACTCTTACAGAATAAGTTAAAGTTGGGACTGTGTTAACAACAATATGTAGGCTGAACTTGATGAGAGTCACGAGACTGTCGGAAGAAAACAATTAATAGCTAACTTTTCATTGAGTTTGTTACATTTATGCTGTGTTGGGTGTAAGTATTTCTCGAAGGAAAATGTGACGG
>MKEJ01035186.1:0-16262 GCA_001753735.1 Embelia ribes
ATGAGCTGAAAGTGTTGAACAACTGAAAGAGAATATTCCGTTAATGGGAATGGAATATTCCAGATGGCAAGGAATATTCTGTTTGCTGACGTCACTGTTGATGTGGCACCCGAGTTGGGTCAGTTCAGGTTGGGTCAGTTTGACCAGTCAACAACCACTGGTTGTTACGGGTCACTGGTATAACCGGTTTAGGCCGCGGGTCATTGGTTCAACCCGGTTTGGGCTATGGGTCACTGGTTCAACCAGGTCTAGAGCGTGTAATACACACGCGTACGTGATGTCACTCGTCTTCTTTCTTTGCCACACGTGTAGTGCATGTTGACCACGTGCAAAATGTTTGATCGGCGCGTGTAGGCCAGCCCAAACTCCAATTGACTTGATTTTTGCATCGAAATTCTCGATTTGGAATGGAGAATCCAAATATATGCTCACATACAAATTTCGAACAAAGTTTAAAATTCACAATGGAGTAACAATTGAAAAATTCGGTCAATCCCGGCTTTGATACTACTGTTGGTTTGCAAAAAATTAGACAAGCAAAAATAACGATACTAATGTTAACGTGGTTCGACCAACTGTGCATACGTCAACGGAGTGTAGATAAAATTCACTAAGAATCTCTCAAAGAGTGATACTAAAATATTCTCACACAATATTTTGTAACCTCATCAACTCTCACACATACAGAAAAAAAACAAAACTCGGAGAAGAACAAACAATATTCTCTCTTACTCACTGTTTTTCCCTTTTTGTATTTTTTTTATATTGCACACATGCATACATATTAATACTAAAAATAAGGCATGAATCATGCCCAATATTGCAACGTGAAACCACCAGTTTTGGTATGAATTAAGATTTGTGGGTCTATAAGTGAAATCATCTCAGCTAAAATGTCACTACATCCATCCATAAAAGATTCATCTATTTTGACTTTCATTTGAATTAAAATATATATATATATATATATATAATAATAATAGATAGATAGATAGAGAAATTAATTTTACAATTAATTTTTCAAAAATATTCTCATTAATTAAGATAGATTATCTTGAGATTGTAAAACATGACACTAAATAAGAACATATTAATTTAATTTTCTCTACAACTTTTTTAATAAAGGAAACTGACTTAGACTTTAGGACAAAAAAAAAAGTGAACTTACGTGATGGAAACGGAGAGAGTACAATGTAAAAAAGAGAGAGATTATATTATTTATTGTAGCACAGGATGCTTATCTGGTGGAGTATATATTATGTGCTTCCATTCTCCTGATGGAATTATCACCTTATGAAATGCTTATTTTGAAGAACATGCTCTGTCAAATCAAATCCTGGGGCTTAGACTAAGAAACTCTAGTGGTCTAGCTGCTTGGAAAAAAAAAAAAAACTAAAGTACCCTCACTAATATTATTCCATTGTGAGTAATTGATAGATATATTTAAAAAATATAAAAATAATTAATAAAAGAGATAATTTTTTATCAATTTTTATCATTGAAATTATAAAAATATCACTTATTTAGGAACTTCTTTGTTATGTTTAAAGATCACTCAAAAAAATATAAAGGGAATATATCTTGCATATCCACGTGTGTTATACATATAAGTTTATATTTTCTTATATATATAAAAATTGTTCCCTCAAATTATATTGTCTCTAATCACAATATTGGTCGACATAATTATTTGACATATGTCACACTAAATTAGGAATTTAAAATAATAAAATTTACCATAATAAAATTATTAAAATTATATACATATATATATAAATTTACCATAACAAAATTATTAAACCTAAATTTCCCATAAGATCACGTATAGCCCAAAATATACATATATATCTCTACATAACTGGATCATAACTTATAATGATAGAAATTATTATAATTATATTTAAGAATCAAAATATTTTTAAGAAATAAATATTTTTATAAATTTATTCCTACCAATCTAAGATTCCCTATAAGTTTTAAAAATATTATCATAATCAATATTAATTTTTGAAAATAATATTTTTACATACCTAAAATTAACTTAAATTGATATTAATTATTCAGAAAAATATTTCATGGTATATATAGAGAGAGAGATATATCAACTTAACATTGGTATAAATTATTACAATTAAATTTTCTAAAAGATTACTCACAACCCAAGATATACACGTATGTCTCTGTGTAACTATCTAGTAAACTTCTTACAAAGAAATTATTAAAATTATATTTAAGAATAAAAATATTTCTAGAAAATATTTTTATAAATTGATTCCTATCAATTTAAGATTCTTAAAAAATTTTAAAATATTATCATAATCGATATTGTTGTTTTAAATTATTTTCATAATAAAATTTTCACATATGTAAAATTAATCTAAATAAGCATTAATTTTTATTTATTTATTTGTAAAAACATTATCATATTATAAATCCTATAGAATCCGATCTTTGTATAAATAACTGGATAAAAAAAGAAAAAACATAAGATGTTATAAACAAAAAAAATATAATTTTATAAAATAATTAAAATTAAAATGATATAAAATATAATAGACACAACGGGCGTATAGTGTGAACTGCAATCTAGTATATATAATTAAAAGAAAAAAAAAAACTATACTAGGTAAGTCGCCAAAGAATCAACATGTATTGGCATGATAGGTATGCTGCATTCGTATGCCCAAGTATATTAGTATATATATTTTTAATGTTTTTAAGATTAATAATGTAAGTACTAAATACGTAGAAAGATTGTACAAGTAACAAAATGACTAGACCATTGAATTGATTTTTATCTTAAAAATCCGGACGACATAATGTTAGCACGTATGACATCTACGTTTGCTTTTAAACATATCAGTATTTTACTTTTAAATATCTATACACTTGACGAACATGCAAAAGTTTTTTTATTAGTGCTTCGCAAAATCAATTTTCTTTTCCCCTTTCTATGAAAAGTTAGTTCACCCCACTAGGCTTTGCTTGTATTTCTCGCAATAAGGCAATTAAGAGTTTAACTACAATAATTTCTTGACTTTTTTTCACCCATTAGATATTTAACCATGATATATTATTCCATTCATTCACAAATAATAGGCTACATTTTTAATTCACAATGTACAAAAATAATTAGATATTTCACTAATTAGAACAAAATAAAATAGGCCCATTCATATTGAATTTTGAAAATAGCATGAGTCCTTCTAATTTGAATTTTAGAAGATAAACAGCACAAATGGATAGCTCTCAAATTTTCAATCTATAAATTTATATTGTTACCTAAAAATACATATCAAGTCAACATCAAATAATTTTTGAACGGACTGAGTACATGGGCACATATTCATACACCAAATAGGCCAAAATCCTTATTAATGCATCAATTTTGGCATAAAATCTAATTAGTACACAAACATAAGGTATTCTTTAATTAGTATACCAACCTAAAGATCTTGTTCCAACTTATATTTGGCACCGTTAAATATTTTCAAAAAAAATCCTAAACTATTATTGGATTTAATAGATACCATAACGCTGAGTATAATTTGAAACAAAAACTTTAAATTGGTGTATTAATTGGAGAATATTTTAGTTTGATGTGCTAATCGGATGCTAATAAAAATTTTGGCCCCACCAAATGTATCTATGACCAAACGATTGCTTACTCTTGAAGAGAAAATTATTGTTTTCTTTCCATTAGCTATAGTTTTCCTTTCTCCCTATGCATCACTCTAAAAAAAGCCTTGTTGATAGACCAAAAATGAGGTATAAAGATGCAAAAAGTCACTTTCAGATTATTCCTTCGGAACTCCTGAACTAAATGCGCACAAAAGCCCTTTCTTTTTAATATAAAGCTATAAATAACTTTTATTCTGGATTTTGTCCGAGAACCTAAAATGTCCCACCAGAATAACCAAGCCAAATATTCTAATGATATTATTATTGTATCCTCAAAATATTTTAGCTTATTTTGATACAATACCAAGCATATACTGATATTACACGGAAGTATATAGGAAAAAACAAAAAGGACAGAAAAAAGGAATTGAAGAAAAGTCATCCACAAGTGTTTTGGTACATTGACTAATATAACAAACTAAAACAGAACGACAATCTTGAATTACAAGTCGTCATTATTCCAACGACATAATTATATCAAATTATTGATATTCTTTACTGTATTATTTTGCAAATTTTTACTTGGTTACCATACTTTTCATTGCAAAAAATACACCTCTTCAATTTTTGGAAAGTATAAATTTGGTCCCTAAAATAGATAGTCGATTAATGCCTTCAAGGGATTAAGGGCAAAAATATTGCGAACAACTAAATCTTATAAACCCTATAAAACGTGGTCATCGTCGTCATCATTCAAGTATTGTAAAGGATAGGCTACATGAAACAAAATAAAACATCACGTCAGATCGTTGACGTAAATTTTTCGATACCACTCATTCCTATCGAAAGTCATTTTCGATAGGATTTATCATCATTATCATCATAAACCCTATCAAACATTTAGATTAATTTAACGTTAACCAAAAAATAATCTTAATGGGATTAGTAGCTTTAGTAACAACCTAGCAATTATCCTAAGGCAAGCGTATGCAAACCACACTGACCACTTTATGCGAACCACACTAACCAAAAAATAATCTCAAAACCATTACATATTTCACAACACCGTAAAATTCTAACTAATGTAATTAATCACACTAACGACTAAAATTAATTCGCTATGATCAGTAATATGAATGATACAAGGCCCAATGTGAATATATTATTTTAAAATTGTTCTCTTCCACACATTTTATACAAGAAGAATAAATATTTTCAGAAAAATAAAAACAGGAAGAGAAGTCAATAAATTTAGGGAGAGAAATTCATGCTCCTCATAAAAAAATAAATTATGTGATTTACTCTTAAATATCCATGTAATCGATATCCTCCTCAAATTGAACTGTTTGTGAATGTGTCATGCATTTGAATCAATCATTTGAAAAATGCAAGAGTATGGTCTATATTATTTCTTAAGTAGCCGAAAGCTAAGTCCTTAATTATTATAACCACTACATAACAAAAATTAATAACATCAAAACATAATAAAGTGAAGTTATGTGAGTACCATATGAACAGCAATATTTATGTCTACTTTATATATCCTCTTGTGCAAAAAGGATAAATAATGAGAAAAATAACTTAGAAGGAGCATGCGCGTTGGTATAGCATGCATAACATTCTTTTGAGTACTAATAGTTGAAAAGAAAGGCAAAAGCTTTTGAGCTTGTTCAAGTGCAAAAGAAGAAAATAAAGTGAAAGCTACAAAAAAAAAAGGAGAAATAATAATAAAACTAGGAAAATTATTCAAGCACCGACAATCATGCAATAAATTTGTATCAGTATTGATGCCATTAGATCTTGTGCGTTGATCTTGTTCTGAACAAAGTTCGATACACATAATGTAAGAATGAAGGTGTTATATAACTTCATGATTTTCTACACGTGTATCATAACTGAAAATAAAAAATACCTCTCGTAATTGGTTGAAGATTGCTAGTAAGCAAAATCTCTATTTCCTAATTTTCTTTCTACTTTGTTCCTTTAGAAATTTCTTTAAACACGAAACTATCTTTATCGATAAGTCCTTATATACGTTAAGGCAACATTTACTTAGTGCTTTTATTTGCCATTGAATGCGACATTAACAAAAGATGAGACAACCAAAACCCAACTACCATTCACAAAAAGGTGCAATTAAACTAAACTAAATGTGCTTAAGGAAGGGAGAAATAAACCCTTATGTAGTGAAAATTCTTATCCGAACAAAGGTTACAAGCTTGATACAATTGGCACTATTGGTCCATAGAAGAAGAAATTAAGATAAGCCCATTTAAATTCTTAATGGGTCAAATTACTATTAGCATAGAGCCCATAAGATCCACTAGTTTGAAACAACTGCCTTGGGCTATCCACCACCAGTGTAAAAATATTTTCTAAAAGCATTTAGTTCATTTCTTTTATTATTATTGTTTATTTTTTTGGTAAATAAAAATTCGAGGCAAGTAATTGTACCACAGCAAGTCTGGCCAGGACTTACAATGCTACCTACAGTTCGCCTACCAAGGTAACTACTAGCGTTGTAAGTTAAACCTAGGTAATTTTTGACAATGTTTTAGATTCTTACGCGCTCAACCAATCACCAACGAGCTTTTATTTTCTTATTATATGCAAATGAATAGTACTACATTTGTGCCGAAAGAAGGGTGAAATAAACCCGCACCATATGGTAATGTATTTATGTTGAGATGAAAACTTTTATCTCAACAAAGGTTACAAGTTTGATACAATTAACAAAATTAGTCCAAAGAAGAAACTGGGATCAGTCCATTTTAGAAGCCCTCTAGAAATTCTTATAGGCCGATATACTTTTTGTGTAAGGCCATGAACCCCATCATTTCAAAACAACCGTCTTGGTTTCGGTTACGTGCCAAAACGAATTACAGTCCCTTTTCTTTTCTATTAATAATTGATGATTAAACTACACATTCACATGTGCTATTTATCAAATTTTGATGATGTGAAAAAAATTACACCTATCATAAAATTTTGAACGAGCGGGAGTACTGGGAACCTAGATTTAATGTTTCTGTCCAAGCAACCAAAGTACTCGTAAAGAAAGCTAGGAAGAAGTTACACCGCAAACACAGTCACCGAGTTGCGGGGTGGGACGGAAATGCGATAGCATTATGCTTGTAATTCAAAAAAAATAAGAGCGAAAACAAAAAGCAAGAGTTGAAGTGAGAATTGGACACAGAAGAGTCATTAATACACAAAGAATTTGGTTGCCGTACATAAGTAGATTGCCCTAGTATCTCTGTTTTCCGCCTCTAGTATTTGGCTCCCAAATATCATTTTCAATCTGGAAATAAAAATGAAAATGAAATTTACTGTAGCGAATAAAGGGGATATTATCACATGATGTGAATGGAATAACTGAGAGTGATATCCTACTATCGGTACAGCTGTCACTGAAACCATTGATGAAAACATGACCCCCCATGCTTGGTTTTGCTTTCCCTTATAAAATATAGAGAGAAAGATATAATTAAAAGAGAAATCAAAAAATGCAGAAACAGCCCCATCTGGCCATTGGTATTTGAGTCAAATTCGAGCTGGACTTTTATTAAATTGAGCTTAAAAAATTTATAAGCAGTTTGGGAACTATTTGATTCTCAATATTAATTTTTATTTAGATTTCCTTCAACTTTTATGCAAAATTACTTAAACAAGACGTTTAATTTATAAGATGTTAAATATTAACGATATTTTAATTATTTTTAAGTAAATTTTAAATTTGAAATGATTAAAATATTTATGATACCTCAATAATTAATATTAAAAGAGGTAAAATAAATTTTTGATGAAACATTTTAGTATTTATTTTGAGATAAATTTTATTTACAATATTAATCACATGAAAGATATATATGCATATATATATATGTGTGTGTACAATACTATATATTATACTTATTTTGAGCAATTCGCAAACTTAACGAGTCGAGTTATTTTATGTTCAAGCTTGGCTCGCTAACACTATCGAGCTCAAAATTGAGCAGCTCATTTATTTTCAAGCCGAACATTTATCGAGACAAGCTCGAATAGCATGCGAGCAGCTTAGCTTATAACTAGCCCCAGTAATCGATAAGCTATGATATTGATGTCAGGGAAATTTATTGGAAAACATCTGGTTTCCTTGTTTTAGAAGAGGGGGGCTCTGACTTGAAATTTTTTATCTTATAATATGAGGCAAATTGTGAGTCACATAAATAAAATTTTATTATAAAAATTATAAAAATATTTTTGTAAATGTATAAAAAAAATTTATTTTATGTCGAATATTTTGCCTCCCATTAGTATTGGATAATAATAGTTTTAATGATAGTTTTAATGACCTTGAAGTGGTTTCTTTCTTACCTTTGGCTTTAGGAAATTATTTGTAAGCTCATTATGCGTACACTTTGTATTGTGGTTTTATTTATTTATTTATTTATTTTTCTTGAAAACTTTGCTTGTGGTTTAATTTATTAATTAATTTATTTTTCCTTGAAAACTTTGCGTTGTATGCCTATTGATTCTAGTTCTAATTTTTAACACAGAAAATTTATTAAAATCCCTCATGAGAAATTTCAACCGCACCAAGCATATAAATTAAGGGCTAAAAATTACCCCCAAAAAATAAAGATATAGAAAATGAAAACTACTTTGACGTAATTAGTGACTTAAAAAAAATATGTAAGCAGTTTTCTTTTTCTTTCATATATGAAAAAAAAGATTTATTATTATTACTTTTTTTAATCTTTTGCTTCAGGGGAAGGTTTGGTCAAGGAGACGGATGGTAGTGAACAACCGCCTATTAAGAAGCATGAGTTTAGGCTATAATTTGATAAAAATCTGAATATCATTTGATTGAGTAATTTTGAGTTGAGGATATTTATTTATTTGGCCTTAATAATTTAAAAATTATAAACTATTTGCATCTAATTTTTTTTTTTAAATTAAAAAAAATTATTTGATTAAAAACGATAATAAAAAAACAATAAATTAACTCTCTGACATGACTACAGAAATGGCCAATGCTGCAAAGCTGTTAATGCTGTCTAACTATATTTCTGGGCCAGTTAGATTGAGCCCACCCCACCAAAATAAATCTAATTTGGTGCAAATCTATTACTTTACAAAATTAGGTCCCCACATGCTTTGGTGTTATATGTTTGGGCAATAATGAAAATAAATTGTGCTCACGAGTTCTTTTCCTTGCTTCTCTCTCTCTTAAACAAAATAAATAAATAAATAAATAAATGAAATTTCTTGTTTGCTTTTTTAACGTAAAGCTTATATTTTTCTTAAAATTTGCGGTTAAATAAATCCAAAATACTATAATAGTTGTAATTGGAACCACCAAAGATTTAAGAAATTTAGCTACATATCCATTTATTAATAAATTAATAATCATTAATTTACAAGAATATTTTATTAGAGAACATGACTTATATTCATCAACTTATTAAATTAGAGTACATGAGTTAATTGACAAGGATATTATGGGAGAGTACAAGAATTAATTTACAAGGATATTATGGTAGAGTACATGAATTATATTAGAGTCACTTCATTGAATAATTGTTAGCTAATTACTGAATAATAAACTAAATGAGCCCTATAAATACAAAAAAAAATTGTTAGAAATATATTATTTTATACTTTATAAAGATTATTAATTTATAAGTCGGACCAAATAAGGACGAAACAATTTAACTACTCAAAATTGTTTTTTTTTTTTTTAAGTTAAAATTGATTATTATTTGACGTATGATATTTTTTAAATAATAAATACGAAAATCAGGACACCTAACCATTCTCAAAATTAAATAGCAGGAAACGTGGACAGGAGAAAGACACGCTGACTCGCAGAGATAATGGATAATCCGTGTTTGGCTGATCCGTTTATTTTTAAATATATAATTAAAATTAAAAAATATTTTTTTCTATAAAATTTAATTAAAAAACTAATTTAATATTAACTACTAATTTTAAATTTTAAAATAAAACTAATGATATTCATACCGATTACGCATACAACCTGAATTATGCGTTTCATAATTAGCCTCATCATCCTATTGTTATGGAGGAGATAATATGTGATGATGTGGCTAATTATGGATCATAAAAGTTGGTATAAATATCATTACTCATAAAATAAATACCCAAATGCGCCAGGCTAGATCATCACCTGGGGAGAAGAGTATCTAATAGTACTAGAAATAACTTTATAACCATAAAAATAATTTTTTTTAAATAAAATAAAAAAATTTATTACAAAATTTTGCTTTTAAAAATGAAAATATTACCATGAGTCGGACACCCTTCTCCCCATTACCCGCTGGCTAGTCACCTTATCCACTGGGACATATATACATATATGTAGGTACATTTATAACGAAATGTGAATTTACGGATAGAACATTAACTAATTTGTAAGTGCATGGGGAAGACAGGTATCACATGAACAAAAGTACCCACTTGCCACAACTGAGGGCTACAAATTTTCTCAATGATAACCAGACACTTCATTTCCGTGAATGAAATTAATAATAACTCTTAGTTTTTATTTTTTTTTAAGTTGAGGAACAAATAATGAAAGTAAAAAAATAAAAGTTTGGAAGGAGATGGACATGAGCGGGAGCATTAATAAATATTGAAATAATTTTCTACATCATATTTTGAATGAGATCCTCTACTGAAAATTTTAATGATTTAATATTAGTGCTATATCAATATTTTGTAAGGAAGGAAGTTCATTTTTTTCTTACATCATGTATGGAAACCTTTATTACTCCCAATTGATGAGAAGGAATTGTTCCTGCTTTGTAGTGACACTCATTTTACAATCTTCTACTCTCCCTCTGTATACATATTATTATACATTTTTTTTTTAAATTTGAAAATATAATGATTTAATATTTTAATTTAGTAAAAAAGTCAAATTTACTCTCATTTTATATTCAAAAATATAAATTTGCTATTTTTGTTATATTTAAATATTAAATTATTATAATTTAATTTTTTTTCAAAATACATGTTGTGCAATAATTTGTGGACTAGAGAGTACTAACTTCCTTTCCTAAAAAAGATATACATATTCAAAATTTAATATGCATGTTACGAATTTACTGTATTTTGTTAGAATTATAAATTTTTTAAAAGTAATGCCGGGTCCTAAGTTTTGCAAAAATAATAAGAAATAAATTATGTAGAAAAACAAATAGGCTCAAGGTTTGCACACCGAGGAATGATGGCAGCAACGTTTTCGTATATACAAGATAATAACAAACCAAACCACTAGAAAATAAGCGTATCTTTGAAAACTAAATAAACAACTAATCTAATCTGACCTTGAAATTTGGTTAGGTACAACAGCCTTGGCCTTATCTCCGGACAAGTCAACACCACCGGCCACATTAGCACTCAATGCCGTCATCGCTTACGTACCACCTCAAGCGAAAAGGCAAAGAAACAACTTGAAGCTTGCTCCATAAGATAACAAAGCGCGGAACTTGTAGTGGTTTAGTAAAAGCATCCGTAAGTTGATCGCGAAAAAAAATGAAGGGAATAGCCACCCACTCACGCACAAATTGAAAATCAATCTCGACTTGTTTAGTGCAAGCATGAAAAATCGGATTTTCATCAAGATACATAGCACCAACATTATCACAACACACAATATGGGTGGTGAGAAAAGAAGTATACCAAGCTCACAATAAAGAAATAGCATCCAAGTTATATCATATGTAACAGCAGCAATGGACCGATACTCAGCCTCGGAACCAGACCGAGCCATTGTAGCTTCCTTACGAGAACTCCAAGCAACCAAATTGGAACCAAAGAAAATAAAATGGCCAGCAGTGAAGCGATAGGCATTATAATCATCCGCCCTGTCTGCATCACAAAAAGTGTCAAAACATGAGAAGTCGAAGGTCAAAGCAACAACCCAAAGTGAACTGCGGCTTTTAGGTACCGAAGTACCCGTTTTACTGCTGACTAATGATTAGTTGTGGGCATATGCATAAATTGGCATACGGGCCTAGTAAAAGCAAGATAATTTAAAGCTCCAACAACACTCTGATAAAGAGACAAATCATCGAACAGATCACCTGAATCAAGAGCAAGGTCCACAGCGGTGGACATTGGTGACCCAATCGACTTGGCACGTAGCATATTGATCCGTGATAAAAGATTTAATATGTAGTGCTACTGAGTTAAGCATAGGTCATCCAAACTACGAAACGCCTCAATGCCTAGAAAATAACTAAGTTTGCTTAGAGACTTGACGGCGAATTCAGGGCTAGGGCAGCAATAAAACCTATAATATCGTCAATAGAAAAACCAGTTAAGGGAGTAAAACAAGCCGTACCGAAAGTATCGACCCAATAGTTAAGTGGCAAGGCACTATGTGCTAAAAGAATGTGGCCAGTCTCAACAACATGTCGATACTTTCATTCAACAATACCATTTTGTTGATGAATATATGGACAAAAATAAAGGACGGATAATCCATTGAGAATTAAAATATGGACAAAATTACCAAAATTCATCACCTCAATCAGTTTGAATTAATTTAATTTTTTTTCTCAAATTGGCGTTCAACTTGCTTTTGAAAGGAACTAAAACAATCATATACATCATATTTTAAAACAAGAAGAAACACCCAAGTATAATATGAATAATAATTAATAATAGTTAAAAAATAAAGACAACCACAAATAGATAACAAGGGTGATGGTTCCCATAAGTCAATAAGTAATAAATACAAAAGAAAATAAGAAATAGGCTCAGAAAGTTTAAAAGGTAATTGATGACTCTTAACACATTGATAAGAATTACAAACTTTAAACGTGTTTTTGTTTGAACTAGACAACTGAAATTGACTAACTATTGAATTAGATGCGACGGAGGATGTCCTAAATAAGCATGCTAGACATCTAAAGGAACACGAACACCAACAGAGGTTGCGAAAGGATATTTTGGTGGAATAGGGCGAAAATGATAAATATATGCCTTACATCTGCCTTAGTAGAAAGTTCTTCCTGTAGTTTCGTCCTTCACAAAAAACAAGGATGCGTAAAACTCAATGCTAATATTATTGTCAGTAGTAAAACGCTTAATGGAAATTAAATTATTGTCAAATTTTGGAACATGCAAAATATTTGTTAGGTGAAAATCGGATTCTAATGAAGATAAACTTGTATGACAATTATTTTCAATACACAAACCTGTACCATCGCCAACATGCAGTTGGTCACTACCAGAATAGTTCTCAGCTGATATATTCAAATTCCTCAAATTGGGAGTAATATGATGTGTTGCCCCCGAAATATAAAACCATAAGCTAGCCTGCAGTTAATATTGAGGCTGGTATTGAATCAAATACTGTAATGGATAAGTGGTTGTACTATAAGCTGAAAAATTGAAGATGCCCTATGAAAAGAATGATAAAAGTTGTGCGGGCACTAAAGGCTGGTTTGACCAGTTTCCCGACATAGCTGGCAAAAGGGAGGGAACGAACCACCATGGTTACGAGGATTGCCCCACCCGCATCCACTACTATGAGACTATATGTAGGCAGATGGATTCCATGGGGCAGCCTTGGGCCAGCCACCTGATTCCAATTATTGTGGGGTTGTGGACAATCCTCGCTAAACAGTATAAACAGACGGCGAAGGCGATAAACCAACATCAACAACCTTATTATTACGTTCAATGTATAGTTCTTGATTAAGCAAATGACAAAAAATAGCCTCTCAAGGCAAGGGGTCAACATGTGTGTGAATAAAAGCAATTACTGAATCATAACTAGAATCCAAACCCGTAAGTAAATAAGCAATAAAAATGGAATCATCAAGTGACTCACCAATAGTAGCAAGAGTGGTAACATATTTCTTTATCTTCAAATAATAAGATTTTATAGACATATTACCTTCTTAAGACTTGATAATTTATATTTGAGCATAGAAGCCCTATCCTATATTGAGACGAAACGACATCTCTAAAATTTTCCATGATTCTGAGGATGTGGTGGCTTCAACAAGGTGAGGAAGAAGATCCTTGGAGACTGAAGAGATAATGGCACTGAGAATTAATTGATCTGATTGCATCTAAATATTATACATTAGATTGAACAGCAGCGATGCCGATATCCCATTAATAGTGGTGATGGGTAGTAATTTCGATAGGCAATTATTAGTGCCATTGATAAAACCGTAAAGGCCTTAGACACGATGGTAAGGAATAAGTTGGGTTTTCCATGGAAAATAATTTTCAAAGGTGAGTTTTAGAACAATAATTTTATGAAGTTTGATGACATCGGGATTGGTAGCGGAAGCCGAGTCGGGCACGACTATAACCATAGCTGTTGCGGTATTGGTCGAAGTCAAAGAAGCCGCTGTAGGGGCTATTGCCAAGGTTGTAGTTGAGGCAATAGGTATGGGCATCTGGGGTGTAGTGCCAGTGGTTAGGTGGGGGCTGTCGGGTTAGCGGTGGTGGTATGGTCCTGTAGTTGGGCCATGAGAGGTGGCGGTGGTTGGATTATAGAGTTAGGTGTTGGCAGTAGTTGCAATCGGTAGGGATTAGGGCATTGAGTTTGGGCATCAGTAAGAGGATGTGATCGGCGGATATGATCAGTGCCGGTGGATGATAAGAGTATGTGGCGATGAGTGTTGAGGGTGGCGGTTGTAGGTGATGAAAGAAGGTCATTGCTTTTCAACACGAAGAAAAGGGAAAAAAATATTTAGGGTTTGACTTTAGTCTTTGGATATGATACCATGTTATGGTGAAATAGTATATTGTATATTCACATCTAATAATGAGCACAACATAAATATAAATAGATACAAGAGAAGCTTCTAAAACAAACTAGAATAAACATAATTATAGGCCTAGTCTTTTCATTCTCAATATTATCGCTAACATCTCCCATTCTACATTCTCCAACCTCCATTCTTTCTTTACAATTGGGTTATGGTTTGTCTCTCTTTGGCTCTACTGTTTCCATTTTCTCCTTTTGTGATTCAATATTCTCTATACAGCATTTGCAATTGATTCTCCATTCAAGTCTCTCTAATTTTGTGCTTAGGGTTCAAAATCAATTAAGAAACTCAAATTTGTCAATGTTTACTAGGATTATTGCAAATTTGTTATGTCAAGAAATTTTATTCATGTCTTTAATAGTATTAGTTTAGTTTTATTTATTCTTTTTGCTCAATTTTTTTCTTTTTATTTATATTTTGTTTTATAAGTACTTAATCTAATATGTTAGATGATTTCTTCTTGCATTAGCCTGAATGGTGAACAAATTGTTTTTATTAACAACAAACTCTGGATTATAATTGCACTTAAAGCCCCCTTTTTTTCTTTTTCCTTTTTTGTCGATTACAATCCAAAACTTTGTTAACTTTTAGCACCATGTATGAAACTTCTCCTCAATATAAGAGAAGAAAAAGTACACTTATCCTTGTAATTTACAAGAATGAAATGGTTACCCTTGATTAAAATACATGGCAAAGTCTAGACCCTAGAAACAGAAACTAGAGTTCTACAGCTCCAAAACCATGGATTTTTTTTGGTGGTTTTGAATTTTTAATAATAAATCGGTTGTTTGGGTTTGTAAGTAAAATTGAGCATGTAGTAATTTATCTTTTATTTGTAAAAACACATCCTGAATTTGTAGTATTGTATCCTCAAAATACAATAATATTTTGTGAAAGTATGGTACACATCATACATTGCGTTTTTCTCCCTTTATACCCAATTTTAGAATTCTATTTCTCCATTTACCTCTGAACCCACTTCCCGTCACCTTAACCCTAATAATAACCTTGTACCTTGTACATTATTAAAGTTACCTGTCTTTTAGTAATTATACCCTTGTTTACAGTAATCCTAAGGATAAATTTGTTAGGTGTAGTCAGCACTTCGGATTTTTTGGATGAGTTGCATTCAATTTAGGTTGGATAGTTATAGACTGATTGTTGAACTTTCATAAAGGCAATTGTATTAAATTACTTCGATTAATTTTATATAGTAATTTCCTACTTCAGTAATTAATAAATATTTGTAAAGTTAGTCATAGTATCCCCAAAGACAATAATTCAAATAACCATTAGATGTATAAAATAAATTATTTCAACTACCACCAATCGATATATACTTGATAAACCTATCCTACTATCAGTTAAGATACACAATCAACTATCAAAATTTGTAATTATATACACTTGAGTGTGAGGCAAATTTGTAAACTTTCAATTTTCTTCAACATGTCATAGTAAGGATATACTCCAAGTACTCGAGGAGTTGTCTTAAGGGGAGTAATTAGCACCTGAGAGGCTAATCGAATCATTATAATCATTTATTCGTAATAACGGAACCTCAAACGAATACTTGCGAGAGTGGACGTAAAGGATCGATGGATCTTTGGCCGAAACAATATAAAAATTGTATTTCCTAAAAATTGAATATTTGTAGTGGCCACACATCATTAATCAAAGGTCACTGGTGTATGGAGTATGTATACTGGTCACTGATCAAAGTTACAGGCTTCAACCTTTGATCTTTGACTAAATCAATATGAGTAGTAAAGTAAAATACATAGTAGAAGACCATAACATTTACATTGATGATGGAGTATGACATTGGTAGGA
>MKEJ01035196.1:0-10884 GCA_001753735.1 Embelia ribes
AGATAATGTCACAAACTACCCAAATTTCTTTTAATTGGTAGGTTCCATCTATTTTTACCCACCCATGAGTGAGTCAAGATCATGTACTAGTTACCAGTACTTTTGTCAAACATCTGGTTGACTTTATTTCTATGCCTACATGAATTCAAATAATATAATTGTTAACTTTTTGCTCGCTCCTCATTATTGGACAATCCATGTATGCCTTGGCATTTACCAAAAGTCATTATTAGTGTTACTTTTATGATAAGTTCACATTAATTTTGAGTTTTTAAGTATATAATGTTAATGGCTAATGAATTGAGCCCTAGCAAACTCGCTAAATAAACCGAGCTTTAAAGATTGAGATCGATTTGTTTACTCATACAAGGTTAGCCAAGCTCGAGCCCGAGCTTTACTAATATGAAGCGAGTTGAACTTGAGCTAAGTTGGTATTGTTCATTACAAGCCTAAACCGAGAACTAGAGATCCTCCAAAAAAGATAGCCGAAACCGATCAACTATGGCCCGGGTCGGCATTTATTCCCATCCTTGCAATAAACAATAATTATTTTATTTGGTAGGATTCATTGAATTTTTCCCACCCATGAGTGTGTTAAGATCATGTTCTAGTTACTAATACCTTTGTCAAGCACCAGGTTCACTTTATTATGTGCTTACACAAATTGGCATTTATATCATTAGCAACTCTTTGCTTGCTCTTCTAATTATTTGATAATCCATATATGCCACTTGATATTTACGAAAATGTACAGTAAGATGTAAATATTTGATATATCTGCTATTAAGTTCTTATTAGATGTTGATTTTATATAAAGTTTCATATTAATGCCGAGTCTTTTTAAGTGCTTGATGACCAACACATAACATGCTTGATAAATGAGCTAAGCCTTAAAGATTAAGATCGGCTTGTTACCCATATAAATCGAGCAGAACTTAAATCCAAGCTTTTCTAAATATCAAACAAGTCGAGCCTGATGTTAGCTTGTATGGCTCATTGAAAGCCTAAGCGAGTTGAGCAAGTTCTCCAAACAGATTAGCCGAACTTGATAACATCCCAATAAGCGGCTTGACCTAACTCATTTGCATCATTACTAATAACCGATATTTTATTTGGTAGGATTTCTTAAATTTTACCCACCCATGAGTGAGTTACTAGTGCTTTTGTCAAAAGCCTGGTTGACTTTATTCTTTGCCTACATGAAATGCCATTAATGTCATTTTCAACTTTTTGCTTGCTCTTCTCATTATTGGACAATCCAAACATGCCAGTTGACAATTATTACCAAATTTGTCTACTAATATCCCTAGGTCAAATTCCGTGACATATATCTTTCCCAATACTCATATACACTACATTTAAAACTACATAAAAAAAAAGTTCGTCATTTAACAAAATTACACCAAATTGTGCCATTTTTGTATCCTTTATGTAATGTATATATTTGGAATATGAAAATAGACGTCACTGTCATATCATTTTATTTGATATGCATTTGTTTCCATTTCAGTGTTTTGCTTTACCAACAATTAAAACTTTCCCCCAATCATAACCATTTCGATGGAATTATTAAGTTAATAACACAGTTGTGACTGCTTAGCTAGTTCATCCCTTTACAGCACCGAATCAGTATCCGCCGTGAGCACATGTATACATACACAATCATAAGCCCACCTTTTTGCTAGACCTACTTGGAAAGGTTGCTGAGAAGTCTATTCTTTGTACATTTTTGCACAATTATAAAAATGTCAATCACATAGAGCCACATATATAATGCACTCCTCACGGGTCAAGTGTGAGTCCATTAAAGAAAGTGATTCTCCTTTAATTGTGTCATCATGCAACAAGTCTTCCAATATTCATGCAAAGTTAAAAATAACGAAAATTTGTTTCTTCTAGAATGTCTATGAAGTCAATGTTTCATGTTGTTGTATAATGTCATCCATCTTAGTTATTTCGGACATAGTAGATTATTGTAAATTAAATTTGTTGGGATTGTGGAGCCTAAAGATATTGTATACCAATCCTTATTGGTAAATGGAATTTCGGGGGTACATACAAAATTTTTAAGCAGTTTACGTATTTATTTCAAGCAACACCCCTAATATAAATATTTCTCTTCCAGTTATTGTAACCTTAATCTCTCGTTAGAGTAAAATATCACTGGTTAGGTTTTGTCAAGCCCCAAATTTCCTCAAATCTGGGAACATGAGAAAAGAAAAGAAAATAAAAGGAAGATACAATAGAAAGGAAAGAAAAGAACAAAAACGAAATATAAACACTACAACTACACTACCCGATTCCACAACTTAAATTACAACATCAAATCTCCAACTTTTAATTTTTATTAATACAATGGCTACAAATATCTAGCATAATATACATTTGCTACAAAATAAACTTCTGAGTTTACTCATACAATTCAAGCGAAGTGCTTATCCAAAAAGATAATAAAAATATACATATTAACTGATGCTTCGTATACAAACTTGATACTCCAAAACTAACCCTGCAATTATCTATCCATAGCTATCAAACATCTCCCAAACCTGCATTGACACCTATAAAACATCTCAAGCAAGAAAATATAGGTGACAAATGCGGGTAAGACCATCTGTAATGTCCCGAAATTTTGGGTGAATTTTTTTGCTTTAACAATAATATAATTAATTGCATTATAATGTTATTATTATATGTTGTATGGTGGACATAATATTGTGTGGAGAATGTGAATTTTTCATAGTGCGGAAATTATACCGAGGCATAGCTTTCATGGTATTGAGAGGCATTTGTATCTTTGTCTTAGTGGAATGTGTTTAAATTGCAGGTTTTGTGTATCAGATGCCTGTCTGATGGTCGGAAAAAGGGGTGTGCCAGAACATTTCAGGGAGTTGGAAATGAGAAGGGTTTGCGTAAGATAGTTTGTTCAATGGATATACCGCTGGACAAACCGACAGAAAACACGTAGCCCTACTACTTTTGACCTTTATCACACCCTTTAAGGTGTCAAACCTCACTTTTTACTGATTTTCTGAAATAGAAGAGAGGGAGAGAGAGTGTTGGTGACTTGAGAGCTTCAATCTTCTTCCATTCATTTCATCTAGTTTCGTTGATCGCCTACGAACAAAAATTAGATATTTAGGTTCCTTAGTGCAAGGCCTATATTTTTAGGCAAGTCTCCTCTTTTCTTTCATTCATTTGCATTTTCTTGGATTTGTAACTTTTGTGTACGTCAAAATAAATTAATAAATCTTATTCCTTAGCTCGTGGGATTGTTTTTATGCATAGGTATATTACTATTTGAGTTATGTTGATAGATCAAATTGAGGGGTCAAGTAGAGATAATTTGAGGATTTTCGTGTAGCTTTTCGAGGGACTTACAGTAGGCGTTGAGGTACGAATAGATTATGAATAGCAAAATAAATTTGAGTTATGTATGTACTCGACATGTGTACCATGTCTTGGCTTAGTGTTGGATTCGTGTTTGTGATATGTGTTTCATCTTATATAAGATTATTATTGTGATATTTTGTGAAGCATACAAAATGATATTAAAAATAATGAAAACTTAATTGTGACATATATCGTAACATACATATATTGTGGCATGAATTAAGGTATATATTTGTGACATACATCGAATCATGTATTTTCATGGTTATAAAGCATATAATTTTTGAATAAAAGATGCATACACATTTGGGTTTAGGCCTTGGGTATTTTTCTTTTTTTTGGGGACAATGTATTGCCTTTCGTAAATCTTTGTGATTGTGAACTAAGGAGTAGGCCTGAAGCCTTACTGTAACAACTGGAAAGCCTACGTAGGATGTGACTTAATAGCTAAGTGTGTTAGTAGCATATGTGAGTCGAGCCTATGATGTACATTGTTCCAAGAGTACATTGATTATAGGATTAGCCTTTGTGAGATATTAGTGCCACCTTTACCTTTGAGCTGTAGTCGGGTTTGTGATTTGTGATAGTGTTTGTGATTCGTGAAAAAGGGCTTGTAATTTGTGTTCTAGAGTTCGAGTAATATTGTATATTAGCATTTCATTCGTATAATTTCTTATTAAATTTTCATGTTGAATACATTTATTACTGTCAAATTGTAGTTATTGTGGATTTATGTGCATAAACATGCACAAAAATTTCAAACACATCTTAAACTTTTATTTAGCTTGTTGATTGATAATCCAACTTGTATTTTCTCTATTTTGTATCTATTACTATATATTTTGTTTGTAGGTGTTGATGCGAGTTCAGGGTATATATGATTGCTCGAAGGCAATAGTTGATGTTATATGTTTTGTAACATTGGTGTTGTAGCCTCAACATGATGGATGTATTTTGTGGAATTGGTGTTATGGCCTCAACATGATAGTTTATTTTGTAATTCAAGGCATAAAATAATATGCAATTGTCTATTTTATTTTTGGCATAAAAATAGACTTCGGAAGCCTACTTTATAGTAGTTTTTGTACATATATGTAATCTAAGTTGTAGATTGATGTAGATTAAATTTCGGAACATGAAGTTTATTGTTATTATATTGCGATGTATCTCATCATATATCTTTCGTATATTTTGTGTTATTGTATATTTTTGTGTATTTTCCATATTGTACCGTATTATAGTTAATTATAGCTCGTGTTCCTTGGTTTCTCGGAATTTAGGGTAGGATACTATCAACAAATACCATAAATATGAGACTATTTGGTACTCGATATGTATGATCATGTATGTGAATATCAACTAAATATTAACACGAAATCTCCAAATGGTACATACTTCTACAAGAAGAATAGTACGCAATTTAATTATAAAAGTAACATATGCTTCAACTATAAAATTAAGAATATAAATTCGATAAGAAACTACTACAAATGCACTCAAAGACCATAACAATGAAGGAAGTAGTATATGCATCAGCACGAAAAGGGTTCAAGTAAATGCAACAATGTACTATGAAGGTATGACGATACTTGAACTTCAAATTATGAATCACTAATCTCAAATCTTGAAACTCAAATCTTAACATGACTCAAAGTGAAAGTGGGACTACCACCCCCCACCCCAAAAAAAAAAAAAAAAAAAACCCTCCCCCCCCAAAAAAAAAAAAAAAAAAAAAAAATTTGACACCCTTTCGATGTGACGTAATCATGAGCCTGACTCTTATGTGCTACTAACATACTGAGTTGTCAAATCGTTCCCTGCATAGGTTTTTTGGCCCTCATGGTAAGGCTCCTGGCTTCCTCCTTAATTCTAAAAAATCTTGAAAATTTTGGTAAAAGTCGATACTGGAGGCCAAAAAATAGACAAAAGTCTAATCTCGAATGTAGATATTTCTTTCTAATCTCGAATCATATGCTTTTATGTCAATTTTCACGAGTTTATATGTCATGAATAATCAATGGGTATAAACATACTTTTTTATGAATATACCACGAATATAATTATGCCACAATAATTATGCCCCAAAATATGCATAAGAAGTTATGCATGTCTATGATATACAATGAAGGTTATTAATATGCGACACATATAAATCATATGTCACGAAAATCTACAATATGCAACAAATATCCACGACATGTCATGAATCTACACGAAATTTCATATGCCTCGCGTATTAACAAAAATAGTATGCCATGATATCACGAAAACAAATATACCTCGAATCATGATAATAAATATAACATGAATTTCTATAAAATATGACACTCATAACATGAAAACATATATGCCTTGAACATATACCACACCTTAAATATATATACACCTCGATTACAGATGCATCTCGAATACAAACATGTCTTGAATACACATACACTTAGACTACAAAGGTATCTCCGATACAATCACATCTCGAATACATACATGCCTTGAATACACATATACCTCGACTACAAATACATCTCGAATACATACATGCCTTGAATACACATATACCTCGACTACAAATACATCTCGAATACAAACTTGCCTTGAATGCACATACACTTCAACCACAAACGCATCTCGAATACAATCACATCTCAAATACAAACCTACCTCGAATGTACATACACCTCGACTTCCATTGAAACACAAACCACAACGCCTCGAATATTTATAAATACAATTATACCTCGAATATTTATAATATATATATATATATATATTTATATATATATTTATATATTTATATATATCATGAATCTCCGCAAGAATCATTAGCCTCGAATCTCAACGCGATTAATTATATTAAGAATATCATCTTGAATTTCTATGTTATGAAAATAAATATGCCTCGCATATTAATTAGAATAAAACATGCCTTGATTATGAACTAAAACAAATGCGTCTCGAATATTGATATACATGACTATGCCTCGATAACTAAAACAAATATTCCTGAATGTCAACATGAATAATTAATATACAAAGAAATCAACATGGTATCTCCAAAACCCAAACATGAAATTCACAATATGTCTAACACGTCAATATGCATATACAAACTCGAATTTATATTCGTATTCATAGTCTACCCGTGCCTTGCGAGGGCACTGAATAACTCCCCTAAACCCGCTTCTTATTTCCCAAAAATTTCCCTTCTTTACTCCACTGATACAATTATCTACGCCTCTTGAATCACAATATGCAAAAGTTATTTATGAGACATAAAAATTAAATTTCATAATTTTATTTCAATGGATCCGAATGACATGCAAAACGAGGAAACTCAAATAAGAGAATGAAGCGATAAAACTTACATCATGTCATAGCCTTTGTGATGGTAATTAGAAAAATATAAGTATTGAGCTTGGGGAATAATCGGAATTAGATGAAATATGCCAAAACCCGAGCCAAACTCACTTCTCCCCTTTTTCTCTCTCTACCTGGTTTGTATATATATTACAATCCCCAAAAAGTGTTACTCAACACTTATTATAATAAGTTTATGCCTAGCTGAACCGATCCAACAGTAGTTGGATCTATCTAACTTAAGTGATGGATCGATCCAACAACTGTGGGATCGATCTATCTTTAACTCCGATCGATCCAACAACTGTTGGATAGATCGTACCTATGGGTATACAACCTCAATTCGAGCTTACAATTTTGGTCAAAAACTTCTGAAAAGACTTATAATCACTTCTAGACAGATGTAAAAGTGTTTTACACCTTACGGAATGGTGTTTGAATGTATAAAACTCCCCGTTCACTTCATAATGCATCTTTCAACAAACCCCGACGCATACTCTACATTTTCTCATTTCCCGAGGTTAATTCCACCCAAAAAAATTTCACACAATACCTACATGATACCAAATCCACGATACTTACACTCCACATCAGCAACTCGAGAATTTTCTACGTCACGATAACGACGTGATTTGTTTCACACCTCAACAATAATATGATACGAAATAAATAAATATTACTATAACTCATACCATTATAATATTTATTAATGCAAAAAAAAAAAAAAGGATGTTTTAGGTTTCTCCTAGACACAGTAACATCAACAATTAAGTCAATAAATCTCTATGTATTCTTTGCTTGTCATTCTTTAATTTTTCCTACTAGCGTTAATTTCACAAGAAAGTATTTCATCTAATTCATTCCGAAGATATGGTGCATTACATGCCTTAAATATTTTTGTAAGCTTTTAAAGATCTACTTTTCCAATAATACTATCACTTGCTAGCTCCTAGCTTTCGAAAACTCTGAGGACATGATTTAAAATAATATTTTAGAGCTATTTTTAAATGCCTTTTCCCTTGAAGAAAGAAGTGTATTAGTCGACTCACTACTAGGATCCTGCTTTTATACTACGGAAAAAGCCCATCATCAATAGTATGAATCCCGTTGCAAAAGCTCTTCTGCGACAGTGTCACAATGGCAACATGGCGTGGTAACTGATGGCGTCGCAAAAAATTTACACGACAGGAGCCCTTACCCTAAAAAGGGTAAGAATGACTGGAATTTTGACAAAAACTCAAAACTTGACCCTGGTAGTCGACTGACTGACTATAATCCGAGAGTCATTGGGAAACACAAGTTCAAGACTTTGAAGAACATTTCAGAAGGCCTTGAGGAAATCCTCTCAAATCCAATATTTTATACTACCTGCCAACGGGCAATTGCCAGACAATTTGTCAAATAGGGCAAAACACAAAATTTGCAGTTTCAAAATGTCCGAAATAACAAGAGAAATCAATGTTAATAAGTTCCATGAGTGGAGATTATATATATATATATAAAACAAAAAACAAAAAAAAAGAAGTTCCATGAATGGATAATATAAGAGAAAATTAAGTCAAAAAATTTTCTTGGATGCCAAAATTAGTGAATGGATTTGTTGAAAACTGAGGGGGTTGACAATTGTTAAAGATAAGTCTCCCTTAGGCATTGAGGATTAGGACTACTTCTACTGACCTCAGCAACTGCATCTGTTTGTAGCGTCTCCGTTGATTTAAGTACATAAAGTGCTTTGGAGAAAATAACTTTTTTATTCAACTTATTATTTATGGTGGGTACTATGTATGTATCCTATTGTCAAAGTATTAGGAAAACTAGTCATTAGGGTCTGCTTTAGGGAATGTTGCATTGCATAGATATATATTCGATACAAAAATCGCCTGCTTTTGAATAACAAACACGTTGCAGAAATATAGGCATACATATTCTTCAAAGAAAATAATTGTAAAGCCAATGTCTTCACTAAAGTTTGCTAACTAGAAATACTAATGAGTTTTCATTGGATGAAGTAATAAATCAAAGACCTTTCCGGTGCGCTATCAGCTTAGAACAACTTTGAAACAATTTCCCCAACTTAAACTCGGTGTCTTCGATAGAATTTGGGCCCATGATTGCTTCTTTCGTGATTAAGACATAATTAGGATTTGTTTGGTAGCAGTTTTAAGTAAATAAGTCAGTTTATTTCCGACTAAGACAAAAAAGAACCCTTAAACTTTCAGCTTATTTAGTCCAAAATAGCAAGTAAGCTCACCTTAAAAACTGGATAATCAAACGTTGAACATTTTTTAAGCAAAAGAACTGAAAAACTCTAACTTATAAACTGCAGTCAAACAAGCCCTAAATCTCAACCAGTCCTGTGCTCACACAGTAGTGGATTTGGGTCGCTTTGATACCACTCGAAAATCCACATCTCATCACCCAAAAGTTTTAGCTAGAAGTTTCTATCTTGGACCTAAGTAATACAACCAAAGGACTCACCATTGCAATATAGATGTGGATTGAGCTTTTGAAATTCAATCGAGACAAGGATATAATTAAATTTCCTATAAACTTATTTTACTTTTCCTACGCTGTTATTGTCGATGTAGGGTTTATGCTTACTGTAAAAAGTCTTTGTGCAGGTAGGGAAAAATTAAACAATCTTAATTAAAAATATAAACTTTAGCTTGGTCAACACAAGGTTAATGTCTTTCTCATTAACAAATATATTATTAGTGTGCCCCTATTAGGAATACTTAGAACTTCCTTGCTATTTATTTTTTTTTGTTTGGCGAAGCGGTTTTTTAAATATGTACTTTCAATTTCTATATCGCACTATACTACTAATTGAAGCTTCCCCCAATGAAAGTTATTACCCCTTTTACATTTTTGTGGTTTCCGAATCTTTCTAATTTTTGCAAGAAACAGGAAAGGCAATAAAAATAAATTTATTAATCAATAAAAAAGAAACTTGTGTCGTAACTCATGAAATGATATTAGAATTTGTAGATATACCATGGAAACATGAAATCATCTTGTCTAAGCCATAACAACTACCTATTCGATAGGAGATCTATATCGCACCATATTACTAATTGACTACCATGAACACTACAAAAAAATTGGAGAACAGAAATGGCCAAAACCGTTGCAAAATCCGTTGTTGACAAAGGAACTTTGTTACACATGAAATATAAGGATTTGTCATTCGTACTAATCGATCGCCCTAGTAAGAGTAAGATATTTTTGATATCTTACAAAATGAATTAATAAACTATAGTGATGAGCCTATGGAAACATAGTGTCCTCTTCCCCAGTTTTGTCATTAAGAGTTCATTTGGTTACAATTTTAAGCCAAAAAAAAAAAAACTAATTTTTTTCAAGATAGGAAAAAAGCTAGTTAGATGCATCTATTTTTGTTAGATAATATATATATATACATCCAATTTAAGGTTGAACTTGCACCCACAATTTTGGGCTTGTGTAATGCCCCGGGATATCTTACCACTCTCGAGTATGCTAAAGGATCCACAATCTCATCAAATACTGAATAAATAATGAACAATTATGAAATAAATATCAAACTGCTTCCAAACAGAAATAACATTCACTATCCATTTGGCCTTATTAAATTTTTTTTATGGCCTACACTATTATTTTATGGAAATAAAATAAATAACTCATCCTGGCTATAGGCCTACAAATGTCTGAAAAATACGTTAAATCCAGTACTGAAATGTAATAAAAACTATAACTCCTGAGTGAGTTCTAATCTGTCCTATCCACGGGTGTTGTGCTCTCCAGTCCCAGTGCTTCTTAGCGTTTTCATGCAAAATAGTAGAAAAATCCACAAAGTAAGCACGAGTCAGAAACAATACCAAAATTATAATGAAAAGTGCAGTGTATGATAACGTAGCATGTGACATCAATAATAAATATAAAGAAAGTGCAGAAGTATAGCAATGCGTAAAAACTATAAAGTTCAGCTGCAGTTATCCATGCAACCATGCTACAGGACATCGCTACCATCTATCGGAATATACATTCCTCCCATATCCTACCGACCACTCGAAAATTATGTTCCCAATGTCAAATACCATACTATAAGTCGAGGTGTGAGTGCTTATGTAAAAGGGCCACCACATAAAAATTGTGTGC
>MKEJ01035201.1:0-15915 GCA_001753735.1 Embelia ribes
TGTACTTCACAATCGCACCTCCGGATTCCGGGTGCTTGGGATTCGGGGGCGCGACAGTTCTAATTTATCATTTATTCCTGCTCCAGTTTCATCAAGTAAAACTATATCATCGACAAAAAATATACAATATGATACTTCGGTTTGGATATATCAAATTAGCTCATCGATTATTATTACTAATAGTAAAGGGCTTAACGACGAGACTTGATGCAACCGTATCGTAATAAGAAAACTAGACGATATGACTACACATATTTTGATATTATATTTGCACTTTCATACATGTTCTTGATAATATTTATATATTTCAATTAGACTGATTTGTTTATCGAATTCTACCAAAGTACTTTTCGAGAAAGTCTATCATATGTCTTTTCTAAATGAATAAAAATAATATTTAGATCTTTCTTTCCCATTTTAAATCTCTCTATCAGTTGTTTCAATTAATGAATTTCTTTTGTAGTTGATCTACCTTGCATAGGCCCAAATTGATTTTCCAAATTTGTAACATTCCATCTTAAGCTATATCTAATTACTATCTCTAAAAGCTTCATAGTATTTCTAATAAGTTTAATTCCACGATAATTAAAGTGATTCTGTATATTGCCTTTATTCTTATATAAAGTTACTAATGTACTTTTTCTCCATTATTGGGCATATTTTCTTTGTGCCACATTTTGTTAAAGAAGTTTGTTAGTCATCTTTTCCCCACATTAACCCAAAATTTTTTAAATCTCAACAGGGATATCATCTGGTCTGGCACTACTCTGTTCATTTTTATTTTCTTCAAAGCCTATCTAACCTCACACTCTTTTACTATTCACATAAAACTGTAGCCAACCTCCTCAGGAGAAATTATGATATCACCCAAATCACTAACTTGATCGACTTTTCTAAAAACGTTTTCAAATTAATCCCTCTATCATTGTTTGACCTCTTCACTCTTATCAAAATATTGTCATTAGCACCTTTTATGCATATCACTCTATTCAATTTTTTACTCTTCGTATATTTCAGCCTTGCAATTCTAAAGAACTCTTTTATCCATCTTATATATCCAAATTTCTATATAATTACTCATGAACTTTGGACGTTGCGTCCAAAATGACTTTTTAGCTTCCCTTTTCCTTTCTTTGTAACTATTTAATTTTGATTATCCATACACCTTTTTAGCTCTTTATAACTCTGTTACTTTGCTTTAACTACTAGTTTAAACTCTTCTATCCACCGCCAATATTCCTTTAAATGGGGTGTTCTTACTCTAGATTCAACAAGCATCTTCTTAGCTAACAACTTCACACATTGTGTTATCTTCGTCCACATTGTATTTACATCTATTTCACACTTCCAACCGAGCTCTTTATTTATCTTGCCCTTAAATGCTATTATTTCCTTATCTTTCAATTTCCACCATTTAATCCTTGATTCTTGAACTCAATTGCTTCTTTTTTGCTAACTTTGTATTCAAACATATAAACTAAGAGTCTATGTTGCATGGTGACCATCTCTTCAGGAATAATTTTACAATCTTTACATAACATTCTATCTATTTTTTTAGTCAGAAAAAAATCGATCTGATTAGCATTTGTCCCATTTCTATATATCACCAAATGTGATTATTTTTTCTTAAACCGTGTATTTGCTTGTATTAAGCTATAGGTTGTAGCAATTGCAAATAGCATCACCATCATTGTTTCTATCTCCAAAATCATGTCTTATATGTACATGTTCAAAGCCATCGCGGCTTTCATGCATATGTCCATTTAGATTACCTCCAATGAATAGTTTATCTACATCATGTATTTGTTGTACTTCCTTCTCTAAATCCTCCTAAAATTTCTTCTAGAAAGTCTCGTGCATGCCGACATGGGGTGCGTAAAATATTAAATCTCCCTCCTAATACAAGCTTAACAAGTAATATTCGATCATCCTTTCGCCTTACATGAACCACATCTTTTTGTAAAAGATTTTAAATAGTTATTCTCACCATGTTTTTATTTTTATCTTTACCTGTGTATCATAGCTTATAACCCTAAAGTACTATACCTCTAGATTTCTTACCAATCTATTTAGTCTCTTGTACACACAAAATATTTTTTTGCTATTCACCACTTCTCTAATCTCAATTAATTGACTGGTGAAAAAACTGATGTTCCAAGATGCCATAGAAATCCTATTTTCAGGAACTAACTTTTTTACTAGCACCTGCCATACAAATATAAGAACCCTTCCCTCCATTTAACACCACACTTGGGATTTGATGTAGCGCGTTGCAAAGGGAACATCTCAATCCTTGCTAATTTAACACATTTTTGGGGTCCGATATAGTGCTTACTGAGTCGGAAATGCCCCAACAAAATTCTTATTTGTTTTTATTTCAAGTTGTTTGACTATTTATAGCTAGCTGTCAATCTTCGGTAACTCTCCTCCTTTATCTTGATTTGAGATGGATTATATATCGTGAAATATATAAGTGGAGTTAAAATATGAATCTTACATAAATAAAAATTACCAATGTTGTCTAGAAACAAAATTTGAAGTGCAAAGCAGCAAACTATTAGGAAACTGCTACAGGGATGAAAGATATTCCAGAAAAAAATTTGAGCGAAGTATATAGGGAATTACAGAGTGATTGTGTTGATCTGAAATATATATTAAGTGAAAAAGAAATAGATTTACTAGTTATGGTTTGAATGAAGGTCTATCTTTTGCTTTTAGGAGTATTCTTTAGTATGCAAGTGTAACAAAGAATAGTGTTCGGTGTGAGTTTTGCAACAGGAAATTATGAGGAACTATGATCTAATATTAGTATAACTTAAAAATGAACTTTATTAGATGCCTTTTTCGCTTGATGTACCTTGCGAGAATAACGCATTACCTCTAACTGGTGATTGGCTATCGGCAAATTCTTTTATGAACTCTTTTTCTTTTTCTGGGATATTTATTTGCTTACCATGTTCTTGTTTTGGTATACGATTGGCTAACTAAAAGGATGGCCTTTGAAATAGGAAAAACATTACGGTCCACTTTCGAGTTACTATTTCTGATTTGCTTCTTTTTTTTTTTTTTTCCTTAAAAAATATAGTGGTAAATTTAAAGCACCTATTTTTTAAATATGCTATTATTTTTTCAAAAGTGTTTTTGGAAGCAATTTTAAAATTGCTTTTAAAAGTTACTTTTTCTTTTTCTAATATTAATTATTAAAATAATCTTAATTGAATTTTATTCATTTACAAAACATGCCTATTTTTGGGGGGTTTTTTTTTTTTAAATAAAAAGCATCATTTACCAAATAATAGACTACTCATCACAATAATTTCTTATTTTTTTTTTATCAAACACTAAGATTATATCCGTTTTTAAAAATAATTTTAAAAGCAATCGATTGAAGTTAGGTAAGAACCAACATTCCCAAACTATGTTACAATTGTGGATCACATTTATTTAACGTCGACAAACTTTGTCTAAGTATTACTTTTTTAATTTATGTTAAATGTGTACGGAACAACCCAATTATATTACAAAATAAAAAATAAAATAACCCTGTTGGATTTAAATGGATTGAATTCGGAAGGAAAAGGTCGTCTCAAAGTCGATCAAAAGTTTTATTTCATTTTCAGTTCCCTAGATAGAATAGAAGCACCCTTTTATGCATGCTGTTATAAGTAATACTTTGTAAATGAATATCCATCAATTGACTGTATCAAATTATTAATAGATAAGGGTCCCTAAGTTTAGGAAACCAAAGTCAAATTTATAGAAATATTAAATTGCTTCAGTTTCGTATCTTACCATCTTACTCGTACAAATATCACCATCCGCCCACAAATTAGACGCTTTCCTTATTGGTTTATCAAATAAATTTGTTCATTTTTATTTTGGTATATATAATCATTATAAACAGAAAGGCATGAACACTATTTCCCTCACTTATTTATTAGGTACTAGTAGGGTACAAGTGATTTGTACCTAGTTTTTAAATTTATCATTTCCATTCTTTTTCAATAGTTTATTTAGAAATTTTTTTATTCCATTTTAAGCGTATATTTAGAAAACTAATAAAGCGTTAATTATATATATATATTTCTAATTTTACCTTTATTAACGGATTAGAGTGATATACTTTGAGTATTTAATGAAGGGTTGTAAAGTAAAATATTATTTATTTTCTCTACAATTAAGGCTATTTCTTAATTCATGTGTTTTAACAAAAAATGATAATTAAAAAGTAACGCAGGAAATATTATTTAACAAAATATTGCATAATAACTTAAGAGAAAAAACTAAACTTATTTTTCACGTAATTTATAAATTTAATCTATCCATTCCTTTTTGATAGTTAATTTAGAATTTTTTATTCATTTTTAAATGTACATTAAAAAACTAATAAAATATTAATTATATAAATATTTTTTAATTTTACCCTTATTAATAGATCAGAGTTATATGCTTTTAGTATTCAATGAAGGGTTGTAAAATAAAATATTGTTTATATTCTGTACAATTGTGGTCAATTAATGATTTCTTAATTCATGTTCTCTAACAAAAAATGATAATTAAAAAGGAATGGAGGGTGTACTATTTAACAAAATATTGCATACTAACATAAGAGTAAAAACGAAACTTATTTTGAATAATTATTTTAATAAAAATAGAAGTGCTTTAATTACCATTTGTCGGAATTTTAATTATACATCATATAGAAATTTTGAGGTACCTCCGTGAACTCGTGTTACTAATTTGTACTTTTAAGAATTAATATGACATTTACATATTTTGTTAAGTTTGATTGATATGCGAGTAATTTTAAGTTCTAATTACTTAAATTTTGATATTTTTATTTTAAATTGCTTAAATTTTATTATTTGTAATAATTATCAATCTAAATCTTTAAAGATAGAGTATTATTCCTTAACACTAAATATGCAAGTCAAAATTAATTAATTTACAATTTTAGGTATGCTGACTTTGTTATAAAGAAACAAGATGAAGGGCATACTTGGAATAAAAAGTGTGTGAAATATTTCGTAGAATTAGTATTTTTTATATAATATTTAAATATTTTGTTAAGTTTGGTTGACATTAGTAATTTTAAGTTGTAATTTCTTAAGTTTTGATATTCTTATTTAAATTGCTTAAATTTTATTGTTTGTAATAATTATCAATCTAAATATTTAAAGATAGAGTATTGCTTCTTAACAATAAATATGCAAGTAAAAATTAATTAATTTACAATTTTAGATATGTTGACTTTTGGTATAAAGAAACAAGATGAATTATATACTTGGAATAAAAAATGTATGAAACATTCCATAAAGTTAGTACTTTTTATATAATATTTAAATATTTTGTTAAATTTGGTAGATATGATAGTAATTTTAAGTTATAATTCCTTAAGTTTTGATATTTTTATTTAAATTGCTTAAATTTTATTTTTTATGATAATTATCCATCTAGATCTTTAAAGATAAAGTATTATCTCTTAACAAAATATATAAATCAAAATTAATTAATTTACAATTTTAGGTATGATGATTTATGTTATAAAGACATAAGATAAATGACATACTTGGAATAAAAAGTGTATAAAATATTTCATAGCATTAGTACTTTTTATATAGTAGTTAGATTAGATTAAATACATGAATAAGACTAAAAGATTGTAGGAATATGTTGGTAATTTATATTTAATTTCAAAATATAAAAATTTACATTTTGAATTGTATCTAAAATTTTGTAGCGATCAAACCTGATCTATTATATGACTGAGTAATTAGTAGTTTAGACATCAAACAAGTGAAATGCTCCCCAAAATATGACACAGAGATGTGGTTTTCCGTACTTTCTTATGCCTTGCTTATTTTTCATTTTGTTCTTTTGGTTTTACTTTTAATACTAAAATAAAGATTTGATTCCTCAGAATGAGACTTTGAATCTTATCTCCCAGTGCTAGTACTTCTATGTGGAAGTGCTTTCGTGATATCTATGAGTGGTTCTATAGACTACTCCTACCACTAACTTCCCAAACACAAGCTTATTTCAAAATTTATTTAACAAGAAATTATATAATTTTAAAATTATTTATCAAAATTAGCTGATTGATATGACATGAACTCGTTAAGAATGACTTATTCATTTTGTCCACGATAAGGAACAGTGAGTCCATATCTGAAAACACGATATCTTCTTCGGTATTAATCTATCATACATAAATCAGTCATTCTAACGGTGGATTTAATGAACATGTCATTCCCCAACACAGATTCATATCAAAAAATTTTGATTTTGTTAAATAGTTTTAAAATAAGATGGTTTTGATAAATAAGTTTTGGAACATGCTGATTTCATATATATGATTATTAAACCCGCAAGAAATTTCCAAAGAATCAAAGCTACCAATTGCATAAGAACAGAATATCTAATAGTATTATTTAGTATAACAAATTACTATTGAAGAATATAATATATGGTAAAGAATATTAGTATAACTTTCAAAATTATTAGTTTCTAAATAAACCCTCGTCCATAAATAAGTAACTACTTTTCTAAATTGGGATATTTAAAAATAATTGAATATTTTCATTTTAAAATATATGCAATCATTACTAAATAAAGTGAATTGTCATTATTATTTCTTCTTACTTATTAGGATAAAATCAAATCAAGGAATAGTAGGGATAAACTTAATTATTTGTCCTTAATATAGAATTTAAATTTAAAATTGTTTAAAATTGTGTATCAAATCAAATATCCAATTATTGTTACACAGATGGAGTACAACTATTTTGAGATTTGAGCTTAGTGGTTAATTAACATATTGTCCATAGCCCAAAGAAATAGAGCATTCATATTACTACTCGCACATTAATATTGAATAGTCATATCAACCATAACCTGACCCCCTTGTTTTTTAACATTAAACATTAATTCATTACGTAGCAACTTGGTATAGTTGTACACCTTCGTATTTCCGATTTTTATAATTTTTATTTCATTTATCTTTTTCAAGTTGAGTGTTGAATGAACCATTTGCTATACTCTATAATTCTCATTAAAGTAGTAGTGGCCAACCCTGCAAGCAATCAATAAAAATGCCAACACACAATATTCACACTTCTATAAAGAAACCAAAAAAATTACAATCTAAACCCCATAATTTCATAAATCTACTCTGAAACCATAAAAGATAACTTGTTGGTTTCAAACCTCGACGATGAGAACCGCACCGAGTCACCATAATCTTTGATTCGGCCATCGAACCGAGCAGACTCAATCCCCTTATCTTTCATGCCAAAGCTAATCAACTTCCTATTATTTCTACCAACACTCCTTCTACCAGTTTTATCCCTCAAATCGTCAATCGAAGCCCATAACATCTCTGTTGAAGGCTTCTTAATAGCAAACAACTCATCTAGGTTCTCTTTACAATCTTCTAACTTCTCCAAAGCACATACCAAATCAAAGGAGTCTCTAAAACTCAGACATGTCACCCTCTCGTTGAACTCGCTGAGTCGTAATGACAGTTCATTAACAGCTGACAAGTAGTCGCTACTAAGAGAACTTTTCACTTCGTGTAAAAGAAAGTTGCATTCAAGAAGTATGGAATTGGGTAATTTGCAAATCTCTTCGACAAATATGACCAAGGAATCAAAATCCCTGATTAACTCATGGTTCGTGATTGATGATATTCTTTGTTCTTGAGCTTCTTTTTCTTGTGTAGATGAAGATGAGCATAGAAAGAAGCCTAGGGTGCGGGACGTAGACAGGAGGGTCTCGAGATATCTGGCGTAGTACCTGTTGGAAAAGTTACATTAATCCAGGATTTTAAACATCGGCCATTACCGTTACGTAATGCCGTTACTTAACGGTTTTGAGAGTCGCTGCTACTATTATGGGGCGTTACGGAGGCGAGAATGAAATTCGCAGCCGTAACGACCGTTACATCAGTTATATCAGTCGTTACGGTACCATATCGGCAACCGTTAAAAATGTAATTCTATGGTATAAATACTGCGTGATTTTGAATTTTAGTTTAATCGAGCGAAATTAAAAAAATTTTGCAGCTCCGTTTTCCGCAACCGTTACGTTACGACTGTTACACCCCGAAACCGTTACATCGCCATCATTACTATTACCGGTACAACAACCGCCACTGTTATTTAAAACCTTGCATTAATCTCAAATAACATTGTTCTTACTAAACAATTCTTTTAACGGAGCAAAAAAAAAATTTGTTCCGTAAGATGTTTTCAATGGCTGAGAAAGAAGATTGTTTTGTAAACACAACGTAATTGAGAGAGGTTACAAACATTAAAAACGTGAATTAGCATAACAAAATTTCTCACAATATAATTATATAATCATTCTAATTCATGATGATTATATATATATATTTTTTAAAAGTGTGTAATTACTTAATGCAGATTTGCATTATTAGGACAAATTAACAAGCTAGAATTATTGTAGAAGGAAAAAAAAAAATATTGCGTGAAAACAATTCTGACGAATCCTTTAGAGAGTTGCACTTCTCTAAGGATGATCATTGGTTGCTCGAGAGGAGAGAGCATTACTTTTTATTTGACAGGTTCGATTATGTCCCCTAAATTTCAACCTAGACAATTTTGGACTTGGTGTCCGTAGGCAAAAATCATATGTTCGCCACTGGACACGATGTCTATTTTGACAATAATTATTATTTATATATAAATATATTCAATCAATATTTCGAAATACAACTTTTTCAATTGAAGTATATGGATTTAATTTACTTTTTACATTTTGATGAAAATACAGTTTTTCCAAACTTGTGATTACCAACCGAAAAAAATATTACTATGTTTTTACCATATTAATTAAATTCTTGGTTCTAGCTTTCAGAATTGATGTTACTTACCTGACCCAGGCGGAGAGGGCCCAGGTGGCGGCGGAGGAGCGGTCATGGAAAGCCGAAAGGTTGAGGTAGTTCCGTCCCCCGGTGGTGGGAAAGATGGAGAGCTGATCCTGGAGAATAAACGGCCCACGCTTGATGACGTGGTGGATGGTCAGCAGGCACTTGAGGGCCACGGCCGAGGACCTGGTCCGGTGGAGTCGGTCCATCAGGGCCTCCACCAGGGCAGATGCAGTGGCGCGAGAAGAATCCCCCAGGGAGAGGAGAGCCGCCACGTGCTTTTCTTCTGGCGGTTCGTGGGGTGCGTGGGTGGTGGCACGTAGGACAGCGAGGTGGAGGGAGAGGGCATCGCCGAATAAGGCGGCTTTGGATTGGGAGATTCTGTCTTTCACGGCTCCAATTATGTTCTGGAGCTTGGCTGCTCGCCCCATGAAGAGAGATCGAGAGAGAGAGAGGGTGGGAGAGGGAGATTAGATGAATTCTGGTTTTGAGATTGATGGGACTTTGTTGATCATCATCATCATCATGGCACATGAAAGTCTTTTCAGTGATTTTATAATTTGAAACTTTATTTTGTCTCCCTTTTGGACAATATAGTAGTTCTTATGTCATAATTGCTAGAGATATTTTATTGGTTAGCTTTTAAGTTTGAAGATATTTTATTGGCAAGAAATATTTGGGAAGCTGAGAATGGGTTAACAATTTTGGTAGTTTACATAAGAAACCATTGGTTTTTTTTATATTTTATGGTAAAATATTAAACAATTAAATATAGTATTGAATGTACTTAATGATTTATCACATGCAATGTAATCTGCCTAGCATATCTTATTTACCCTTGATACATTAAATTACGATATATAGTTAGTTTGCTCCTATCGAATTTCATTGATGCTTCAGTTTGGCAACGGTTGCCATTTTGCCCATTTGACAACAATTATCTTGTATTAAAATTATTTTTCACAATTTCTTAAACTTTTTTATGATATATATTTTTAATAATAATATACTTGAACAGTGTGTATGAATTGGAACTTGAAATATGAAATATTGGTTATGTCATAATGCATCGTATGTTTTGTAGATAATCATGAAACAATTATCGTGTAATGGTAAATATGACGTCTCGATGAATTTTATGATATAATTATTATAACTGAAGTGAAAGAACAAGGAGAAAAATGAAATTCAAGCAAAAGATTGGTGTAAAATAAAACAATCAAAACGATAAGAGTAAAATGAAATTCGTGAAAAAAGACGGGGGGAAATTGAAAATTTCCCTAATCAATTTCACGTAGCTAGCTTGTATGGACTGAATTCTATTTTGTAATTTGTAGCAATAACATTGCAGAAAACTTGTTGATTGTTTATCTCACAACTAAAACTTGTCGATTACAATTTTGAATTTGCTGGTGGACAAATGTTAGTGGTTAAGGGTGGAAAAAAGTCGTGTTTAACTTATGCATGTTATAAGTTTGACTTGTCGCGGATTTTAGGCTATATTTTAAGCAAAGTTTATATAACTCATTTAGATGAGTAACTAAAATCATTTTCAAAGCTGGAATCCTTGAATACAGTAGTGAACCCTTCCCTTAAGTAATCTAGATGAGTAACTGAAATCATTTTCTATGTTATTAGGTTGTATTTTGGTTTGAATAATTATGAGGAGTTTCTTTTTTATTTTACTTGGGTGGGAAACGAGATCCATAAGTTGCTTTATTTTCATATGATATTGGAGGAAGCTAGAAAAAAACCGTACACTCAGTTATAGAATATTCCTTCTCGTCTGGTGTTGAAAGCTCCGCTCTTATGTCGTTAAGGCCTCCGGCTCCGAAAAGGTCAATAGCATAGCAATTATTGACTGGACCCCTCTCAATTTTTCTGTCAAAAAATTTACAATTTTCCTTGTATATTTATGATGATGGTGCTCATAAAAATAATTGATTTTGATCAATTTTTATGTGGGGTCCATAAATAATTTTAGGCTACCCGAGTTTCGAGATAGTGTATTTACATCGTCAAAACCATGAATAGTATGATTGAAAATTAATTTCAAAATGAGGTGTGATTGTGGAAATTATAACAAATCAACGAATTAAAGAGTCCATTGGTCATATATATACAATCACATGTGCTTGTTAGGGATGCAATATAATACATAACATGCACATGGAGATGGGAGCACAACACAAGCATGCGCTATTTGTCTGGCCGGCACGGCAGAGCTCATGCTGGGCCAGGGCTAGGGCTGGATTTGGGCTTGGGTTCGGGACCTTAGCTTGGTACTTGGTTGGCGCATGACGCCTTAGATGCGTCTTTGTCCTTATCTGATTTCGGGTTCTAGTAAGGTCAGGTCCTTGGTCCAAGATCAAGGCTTAGGCGCGTGTGTGGTACACACTTAGTATTTTTGTAATTGAAATAATTAATTAATTAATTAATTTCAGTAGTTGCAGAAAGACCCTAGTAGTTTCGGGAATTGTAAGAATGGCTTAAAGCTTCTAGCAACATTTGGCGACCATTCTATTCGTAATTGAATGGCTCTCTACATTCTATGGAGTTACAAACTCATCAACACTTACTAAAATCTCTTAATAGGTACTTTTGGGCTAAAGTGAAACCTCCTTATGCATGACTATAAAAAGTTGTTCCTCAGCCCATTTTTAATTATCCAGCACACAACAATCACACCTTTACACACAAACGCAACCAATTTGAGAGAGAGAGAGTACCATACCATCAAAGCCTCAACCCGATTCTGATGTTGTGTGGGGAGCAGGGTAATCAAACCTCTCACTAGAGAAGTGAAGGAAGTGAGTTAGTAAATCAAGCTAAAGCAGAAGAAGAACAACCGGTTAGTGAAAATGAAAAGATTCAACCTTTAAAGAAAATAATTATTTACATGCGTAGAAATAGGAAGAATAAGGCATAAGTAGAGGATGATCATGGCCAGTTGAAGAAGTTTCCACCATTGTTGTAAGTGTAACATAGGAAGGTGAGGAAGGAAGCTTTGTTAGAGAGAAATAAGAGACAAAGCGAATGGAATTAAGGTTTACAAAATTGGGTAAATTTGGGGATATGTTTGGTAAAGTTGGTTTAACCAACGAGGACCGTTTAATTGAGGAGATAAAGGGTTCTGTCACGCCCCCGGAATCCGAGGACCCCAGGCACGTGAGATTTTAGAAAAATATTATATAATTTGATGACCAGCTGCAGCTAAAACTACCCGTAGTGCCACTTTCTTCCATGCATAATGTACGAACATAAAAGTAGACATATATTATTAGTGCAACATTTTACAAAATTATAAGCCAATTTATTCAAAAGCTATTTAATGAAAATGACTAGTTAAGTGTACAAAACTAATAATTTAATATTACATGTACAAAACTGCCATATAGAAAATGCAACACAGGCCTTAAGAAGGAGCTGCCTCGTCCCATGCCTAGACCTTCATGATGGCTGCTTACATGCTTATATCTTCCTTTCTTTCATTTGTCAAATAGTAAACAAGAGGTAGATAGGATTAGCTAATGAACAATATTCCATACGTTAATTAAAGTATAATAACAAAATGTCTCATATATCATATATCACCACAGCATCTACGCATCTTATAACAACTATATACTTACATGACACATATCTCGGGTATAATATTATGTTGGAAAAATACTTCACGCCAACTCGGTAACACGTACCCTGAGACTCTATGCATACTGATTTTAATAGATGCCCCTCCATACCCTGCATCCCGCAAGAGACCAAAACATTATTTAAACGAGCGTTTGTCTCCCGTTCTAGCTTTATGTGCCAAAATGCACCTTTTAAAAAAATGGCTTGCTCGACCCTTCTTTTATTTTCGCAAAAATGTCATATATCGTTCAAAAATGCCATGACATTCTAAAAAATGCCATATCGTATTTCCCAACAAATTTACTGACACACACACATATTTCATAGTTTCACCAATTACTTATGATAAACATATTTCTTCGCATACAACTTCTTATTTACACATTGAACACCTAAATAAGCACATCATAATTCACCATTTGCTTCGCAATTCTACACAAAAAAGCCTACATATAGTATACTATGATTATCATAAGGCCTACTATCCATTACTACCTTGTACTTGTGGTTGTTTTCACAATTTTGTTAGCTTTAGAGTCACTTTTTCTTCACTCACTATGTTGTCTTTGGGAAGGTATTGTCAAATTTCTCACTCTTGGGTCTTGATAGGGGGTGTATGGCTAAAAATGTACACATGCAATTTAGGTTTTTAATCTGTCCGACTATATCAATAGACTAATTTACTATATCAATCGACTGATTTATTTTATTATCTTAAAAAATAGTTTATTTCATGGTTTAAACCAATTTGAATTGCTAGATTATTGCTCACTTAGGTTTCTAAAAGATGAATTCTCAATATGCAAACTAGTTCTTAGATAGTAAAAAGTATACTTTTATTAAAACACAAGTCATTTGTGTAAAAATATCGATTTTGGGTTGATTTTCAACTCGGGGGTCTCAAGAAATCGAACATTTCGAACAAGCCTCGAGATAGAAGAGTGATACTGATTTTGGTGTAGAAACACACTAGAAGTTTTCTAAAATATCATAAAACTACATGCATACGCAAAATTTTGGCGAACACTTGGGGTTAACAACTCATTTTTCCCTCATCTCTCTCTCTCTCTCTCTCTGTATGTATTTGTATGTATACATACATGAATGGTAGAAACTAGCAGCAGCTTTATCTCTCTCGCCATGTCTCTCTCTCTCCCTCTCTCTCTCCACCCCCGACTAATCTTCCCTCCCTACCGAACCCTAACCCTAGCCTCTCCCACCCCCAATCACAGGTCCCTCCGATTCAACCCCCCTTCGTCACTCTCTCGCTCTAGAACCCGCTACATCCACATCCCCCCTCTAAAATCAGCTTCCATCAATGGATTCTCCTCCCAGGGCACCGAATTGGGGGAAATTCAATTCGAGGGGGTGTGGAAATGGGTTGATTCGGTGCGGTCGGTGTTGCCAGGTGGCAGCTGGTGGAGGCTGGACCACGTGGAGGTTGGGTTGCTGGCGAAGCCTGTGACGGTGCTGAAGGCACTCCGGAGGATGTGGGAGTTGATTTCCGATGACCGGTGGATCGTTTTCGCGGCTTTTACCGCCCTCATTGTTACAGCTGTAAGAAATTTACCCACCAGTATATAAATCTTTTCAACCCTAAATTTTAATCCCTATAAAATTTGAGAATTTTGTGATGGGCCTACTAATGCCCCTTGAAAGACCCCCTGAGAAAAAATTCTAATCACTTACGTAGAACACTCTTGACTTGCCCCCTACTTAAAATTCTGGGCTTCCTAAACTTAAAAATAGAATTTGGTGAACAGTAGTCCTCCAAGTTTAAGCGGAACACTGTAGCAAATTTTCTATTTTCTAGGGGATTGAAGGGTATTTTGGTGATTGGGAGGGTTTTCCTTAGATACTATCGGATATAGCAAAATTTAGGGGTACTTGTGGGCATATACAAAAGTGGAGCTTATAAGCTCACCTTAGTTGCTTTTTACCTTTCAAGCTGAGTAGCCTTTTGTTTTTCAGCGTTTAAGTTCAGCTTCTTTTGTTCCTTTTGACTTAAAAGGTAGAACTTTTGAGCTATATCGATGTAGTTTTCCTTTTTTTTAGTTTGAGAGAAGCTGGCTCTTTCACTTAAAAGCTACAGCAAGTCTACAAAAATGCCCAAAGTATTTTCTATAAGAAATAGTTGTTAGGGTTTTGTTTATTTGATTAGATACATGTTACATCTGTTTAAATGTGACTCTTTGACAATGTTAATTTCGTGAGATTTTATTGGACTGGACTGTCTGTTGTCTGACCATTTAACTGCCAAATGTGGGGATAATCTGTACCGGGAAGGGATGGGACTAATTAGTTTAGGGCTTCCGCTTTTTTCCCAAGAAAATTAAAATTCAAATAGTCTATGCTCATTCGTTTGTATGCAATAGACACAAAAATAAATGTTTGAGAACAATAATAAATATATGAGCAAGTTGCCTTATATAGGAACAATTTGGCGTAGGAAAATTCATGTTAGCAACCTGTCGGGATTTCTTATCTTGGTTCCGTTTAGTTGACACTTAATTCTTGGGATGAGGCTTGGTTTGTTGTTGTAGCTGTATATTGCCATGACCAAAATTTGGCCAAAATTGGGTGCAGTCATGGACAAATTGTTGCCAGAACAAACATATCATTACAGTCTTATGCGGCAGCTGTTCTCATACTTCATCTTTTGGTGGTCTCTATTTAGTTAATTTTCTTTTATTAATTAGCTACATTCATCCTTGTTGCCTAAAATGGAGAAATGGGAATGTTTATCATTGCCACTTGAGTTGAGATTTACAAAATTCAGTAAGAGACTCACAATCCAATCCTTTGAAATCTAAGAAGCATAAATTCAGATGCGGATGCAGATTCGAACACAGATACGGACACGGATATGGCAAATATTAGAAAATCCCAAATGCAAATGCTGCGAGGATTCAACATTTTTAAAATTTTTATAATCATTTCTAAATATATATTAGTAGGTATGAACAAAATATGGATTAGATAAGTACTAACAATGAAAAATGGTATCAATTCTCGAGTTATTAACAAAATAGCAATTAAGCAATTGCATCATGTCATAATCTAGTCCACTTTACTATAGGTTTGTTTGGTTGGAGCTTTTAGGCTAAAAAGCTGCATGTTTTGAGATTGACAAAAAAGCTGAGTGCTTTTAAGTTGTGTTGTAATGTTTGGTTGAATGTAAAATAAGCTGGATAAAAATTATGAAATATTCATTAAAAAATTTTACTTTATACGAAAAAGTAAAAAAATCATACGTGGGTTAGACAACACCGGCACCGGCACCGACGTTGCTGCTGCCCATATTCTTCCTCCAATCTCAGGTGCCACCACTATCCCCTTGTCCCTCATTTCATGCAACGGAACCCTAATCCGAGCTCCAAAATTGTCAATTATAT
>MKEJ01035229.1:0-12865 GCA_001753735.1 Embelia ribes
AAATTGTTATTTAATTAAATCAGAACTAACATGGAGTGTGTAGCGATTAATGTAGAATGATTTATGGAGAGGAGTAATGTATTCTTTAATTGCTTAAAATTATAGGTGTTGTTTTACATAGGTGAAGTATTTTTTCTTTTATTATTTTTCGAAAATGGTTTATTTTCCCCTCTTTTAGATATTGCAATAGGTAAGAATAACCTTTTCTTTGGTTCTTATCCTGGATTGTAAATTTTCTTTTTTGTTATTTCATTTGGTAATCAACCCTTTGCTGATTGGGTGTCACGAATTTTAATGCTCAGATATTGTTTTAAAGGTACCATGTTGTCCAGTAAGTTGTTAAAGGAAAAAAATGCTCTAGGCTCTCGGTTCGCCCGAGTGGTTTTATTTTCAATTGTATTTTTCTTTTTGGTTATTTAGGACCAATTAGATTATTAATATCATATCTGAAGTCAAATTTATTTTTTAGAAGCTTCTATATACTGATTGAGTTTTACTTCGGGTGAATAGTTTTTGTGGAGGATTTCAAAAAGTGCATGTTAAATTTTAGTACATACACACCAGTCACCGATATTGAAGGGTTAAGTTGATAAGGAAATTAAACACAAATAGTTTTTGTGGAGAATTTCAAAAGGTGGAAGTTCAATTTACATACACACCAGTTACAAGTTACATATCGAAGGTGTAACTGCCGGAAATTCTGAGATAATTTTTTGCTTTATGTGTTTATATTATATGTTGTATTTACATATTTATGTGGCATAATGTGTGGAGTTCGTGTGGAGTCTACATGTGGAGCAGTGTTGTATATTATGTATAATAATATTTGTAAGTGTAGTTGCGTTGGTTTAGAGTGTTGTGTTGTGCGTTGGTGTTGTTGCGTTGTTGTGTAGTGTATTTACGGAGGAGTAGTACATTGTATGTAGTTATGTGGTGTGGAGTTTAGAATTAGGAAGCGTGTATTTGTGACCATGAGAGACATTTGAGTCAATGCTTAGTATTTGGTGTTGACATTGCAGTTTTTGGATTGTCCGGAGGTTGCTACCATCGAACAAAGGGTTGGACCATTCCTCAAATTTTCTAATGAGTTTGGGCCTTTTCTAAGAGTGCATCCGATAAGGCATCGGATGGGTGTCCGGAAGTTCGTCCGTCGACGGACAACTACCGGACAGACTGTCGGACAATTTTGTTTTCTAGGCCTCACTATTTTATTACATTGAATGAGGGCCATTCATTCTCATTTACTTTTTTGTGCCGGAAAAAAAAGAGGAGAGAGAGTGTGAGTGGTGATTTTAAAAGCTCGATCTTCTCCTTCCGATTTCATCTAGTATAGAGGGTTGTCTGTCGAAACAAAATACATATTTGGCTTCCTTAGAGTGAGGGCTTCGATTTTAGTTAAGTCTTACTTCTCGTCTCATTCATTTGCTATTCCTTGTTTTTTGAGGCTTTATTGTTAATCGAAACAAAGTCGATATTCCCGTTCTTCATGATGAGTAGATCATTTTCTTCTATAGGTGCGTGATGATCCACGTTCGTTTACTAGATCAATTAAGCGAGTTCAAGTGGTGAGATTTTGGGGCTTTTTGACGTGGAATTTCATGGCGACTTATAAGTGCATAATAAGTACGAGTAATCTATAAAATAGCAATATAAATGTGAGTTTATGTGTGTACCTTAACTTGTAAATTTTATTTTGGTTTGTGGAGTTGTTTTTGTGTTGAATTGTTAAATTCTTCTATTGTTATATTAATGTGAAATATGAGGTGTGTGTGTGGACATAAATATCATTATCATGATTATAGTGTGGAGTTTAAAAATGTGATAATGTGAAGAATTTGAAAGGTGTTTTTTTGTAACTATGTGAAGCTAAAAATGAATCAAAAGTCGAGTTTTGATAAAAATTTGTCAAGGAATTTCTAAAGTAATACTTTTTATGTGGAGAAAATGTGATAGCAAAGTCTGTGGTGTTTTGATGCATTGAAATTGTAAAGTAAAGGGGATGCCTTGTTGCGAGTATGTGAAGTAAAGGCGATGTTTTTTTGCGAAGTTGCTAAATACCCATTGATTAAAAATGCGAATTTTTAAGGTGAAGTTTTCAAAAACAATTGCACGAGTTGCATTCTTTGGGTTGAGTTATTTTATATTTCTTTTTGGGATAAGTGCCCACTTTTGTGTGGAAAGAAACTAAACTAAAAGAGAAGGCTCGACGTCTTACTGTGGAAGTCGAAAAATCTGCGCAAGGATCACCATTGATTGGCGTCACTGAGAGGGAGACGGGTCAATGAAGGTTTTGATTGGCATCACCGAGAGGGAGGAGGATCAAAGCAAAGGGTCTATGAAGTAACCCTTTTTTTTAAAAAGTTTGTTGGTAGTTGTGTTGGGGGTGGCAATGTATTGCATTTATGTCTATCTTGTACATTTATATTTACACTTGAGCGTGCTATTTAATAGGCTAACTCATGCATTTACTTTTGAATGTTCTTGTTATATTTGTGATGTAGGTCTGCAGGCGTGTGATGGCCTTCTTTGAAGTGCTCGGATGGCCATATGTATATATTTTTGGAGCTATAGCATGTAGATTTATTTTTATGTTGTAGCCTCTTTTTATTGTTGATATATTTGATATTAGGTTTAGTGTAGTTGTTGTTGTAGTACTTTTCTTATATTACATTTTGTTGTTGTAACCTCGTAATCTACTTGTATTTGGGTTAGAACAAAAGTGTAATATGTATATTGTTGACAAGTATGTCGCTTGCTACTACATAGTAAACAAGATATTTACTTTTATTGATATCTATTATCTAAACTGCAAACAGACTATCGTATATTTATTTTTTGTGCGCTTTAATGTGAATGCTGTAAACGAAATATGATAGTTTTTGGCGATATAGCGATACTTTCCTTTTCTTTTATTTTTTTAAAAAACTATATATTTTTTTCATTTTTTTAAAAAAAGACAAACACTCACATTTTTCTGGGTATTCAAGATTTGAGGCATGACATAACTAGTCATCTTGGATTACCGAGTTCTAGGCTGATGCCTTACTTCTATTTCCAGTTATCGGACCATGCAAAAAACCTCATTTCGTACCATGCATAAGAGTTACATATAGATGGGAATTTGCAATTAAAGACCATTAATGAAGTGTTAATTTTAATTTTTTTATGACATTTTGTAATGCAAAGACATGACCCAGCATTATAAAAATTCACATCTAGATGTGAGATATTAATTTATAAGTACCTTACAAGTGACAGGTAGTCCCTTACCAAAATCTTCAAACAGCTTCCTAAAAATGTATGATTAGGATTACAGTTTTAGGACGTCCTCATTTAACTTAATAGTTAATCATTCTTTGTTTCCGTTATTATCACACTCTATTTGTTTTAATTGATCAAATTCTATTGAGTCTTACTCATAATGATGAATTTCAAAGAAAAAATCTAGTTTCTGAAATGAATGAACAACCGAGAGCAAATTAATTACGAAAATTAGTAGCATTGCTAAAGAGTATCTATCGAGTTTAGCAAGGAGGAGGATTACCCTTGCTCAATATCACACAATCTCACTTGTTTAACTAAGATCTCATGAAAAATTCGCTTCACTCAGCTTATCCGTATCCACTTCATGTGTAAGCCTTGGAAATTTATTAGAAATTATATTTCTGTGTGAGCCATGCGAGAGCCGCCCTTGAGGTGCTCGGACGTTCACATGTGTAGATATTTTTGAAGTTATAGACTTATGTAGTTATATTTTGTGGAGCAACCATTTTATGTTATCATGTTATATCTCATTTGGTTTATGTTATCATGTTATATCTTATTTGGGCCCAGTATATTGGTGTAGTTGTATTACATTTTGTTGTCACCTTAAATGGCATTTATGTAGTATTATGTTACTTAGGTTAGAACAAATTGTAATATGAATTATGTTGATCAAGTATGTGGCTTATTATTATTATTTTTTTAATATAAATAAGGCGTTTACTTTGTGTTATTGATTTTAATAACTGCAGACAGACTATATGTATATTTTTTCTACCCTATTGTGGCAGGCTATACGTATAAATTTTGTTGCGTACTCTAACATGATTGCTATAGTAGAGTTATAGTGAGAATTTGACGATATATAGCGATATTTCCCCTTTCTATTCCTTTTCTTTAAAACTAATTTTTTTCTTTTCTTTTAAAAGAAAAAACACTCAACACTCTGGTTATTGGGATTTGGGCATGACATACCACGTGATAATATTTATTCTATGCCCGAGATATGAACATAGCCAGATTTTAGTTTCAAATCCAGACGTATACTTGTACCATCAAAAAGCTGTAAATGAAAGGAAAAAGAGAGGCAAGATGACCTCTCAATTTTCAGTACTTTTTAACCCAAAATCTTTTATCTTGTTCGCAATTACGACTAGGTTCAAAATTTAAAGCTTTTCCGAAGGGAATTTTTCGTTTTCGTGAGAGAATAATTTCACATTGTAAGACATCATTTAGACACAACAAGATGCTATAAATAACAGGTGTGGCAAGGTTCATAATGCCATAGAAAAAAATAAGATCGAACCGAGTGTTCATCACGTGTTGTCTAGAGTTCCCATCAACACTCCGCTAGGGTAGAAACTTCTAATACATCTATTGCCTTCTCGGAATGGAATTTTTTTCCTTTGTAAGAGAATAATTTTGCATTTTAAGACATAATTTAAAGACATAACGACTCTATAAATAACAGGTGTGGCAAGCTTCGCAAGGCATAGAAAAAATAAGATTTGAAAAGGGTATTCATCATGTGTTCTCTAGAGTTCTCCTAAACACTTCATTAGGGTAGAAACTTCTAATACATCTATTGAAGTGTTTGGGGAGACTCCGGCTCTCATTTGATTCCAATACCAAATGGTAACAAAATAAGTTGTAGTAATTTTTAAGTTAATTTTTTTTTTTGTATTTTGATTTAAAATTTGAACAATATTTGATTGTTTAATTATTATATTAATATATTTTTTTCTTATTTTGGCACAAAAAATTAAAAGCTTTAAGCTGGATGTCTTTAATTTTATCGTAGACTGAAAAAAATTATGTTTTTACATAAAATCTCCAACCAAATAAACCCTAATTACGTGTTTTATTTACATTTCCTCTTGCCAATTACTTAATACAATCGTAGGCTTGTTGATTTTTTATTCTTCTTATTCCCTTATTATTTTATATAATTTTCCATAGCTGCAATCCATGGGTTCTCGAAAACAAGTGAAACAGCAATACCACTTAGAAAGGACGGTTTCAACTGAGGAAAACATAACGAAAAATAAAAGAAAAAGAAGGATGGACTTTATATGTGTTTTATTTTGGTCATCATGCTAAAATTTATTTTTCTTCTTGCCTCTTTGAATCCGATCAATTAAATAGTAATCCCACCAAATATCTCTTCATCCCAATCAAGAAACTTGTCAATTTTAAAATCTGCAATAGTCTTGTAAGTATAATTTTTTTTTTTATTTTTATTTTCAAAAGTACATTTATGTGCTAAATGCTGTTCAATTTTTAAGATAAACAAAAAATTTAAAAAATTAGAGCTTGTAAGTTACAACCAAACAAACAAGCCATAAGAGCCAAAAACAGTTTAAATTTTGTTGGAGAATCTTTAATTACAGAGCATTTGTATGACTTTACATTCTATATAAAAGGGATATCTACTAGTTCCTTTATTTTCATGCCCACGGGGAGCAGACTTAGGCTATCGGATGCGTAACCTTTTTGATATTTTTTGTATAGGCCATTTTAGAGGGAAATGATGTACTTATTCTTATCTGGGCCTTCGAATATGTACAACTTTATTTTGGCTTGGGAAAATACTTTACTTGATCGCGTATGAATGAGCAATTTTTTTCTTTTTAACTATAATGTATATTGGGACATACGGATTGCTGTAACTTAAGGAATATTGTATATGATATCAAGTTTTGTAGGATTATATTTTGGAGAGGATTGGGGTAGAAATGTTGTATTTTGGATTTATCTATTTCATTATTTCCTTATTATATTACTTTATTATCTCACATTCTCAGGTAAGCGGGAATTCAGGGCATGACACCCACTCTACCACCCCTTCCGCCAATGTTCATTCCCCTTCCTTTTCGTTGACCACCACCGCGATTTCAATGTCCTCGCACCATCGTTTAACTTCACATCACAATGAAAGAGGAAGAAAAGAGTCAATCTCATAATGTCATGATAGTATCAATGCAAAACTATCATACATTAATCATGCAAATCAAGTTAATGCTATGCAAGCAAACTCAATGCATTCTACGAATTACTATGCCTGTGACCCAACCAAAACTCCTACCTACAAGCTACCATGGTTTATATAACCTTATTAGCTCTGATACCAATATATCATGCGCAAAAATCCAAGAACCCTAGGGACGCAAGTAAAAAGAATAGAAAAGGGAAAAAGAAAAAGAAAAGAAAGAGAAGAAGGAAAAAGGAAAAGAAAATAAAAATATAACAATACATCTACACCATTCTTTCCACGCAACTAATTACCATTGTAGGATGATATTACACATATAATTACAACATTCGCATCCAGATAATATACATATAGCTTGTTTACAATATATATATATATATATATATATATATATATATATAAAACAACACCAATACAATAATGAAAAGAAAAGCCATCACCAACTATAACTAAACAATAATTGAAATACATATTAAACTGCCTTGTTTACTTCTAACATTTCAAGCTAAATTCTTGAAAAAAAATAAATAAGAAAGAAGATATAGATATGTTCTCCATCCCGAATACGAGTACGATAACATATCTAGGCCTTCATACAACATGACTACAAAATACAATATTGCACACCAACTACAAAATACAATATTAATGCAGAAAATACATCTATGCTTTGCTGTCACCAACACTTGCCATGACACTAAAAGTATATACAATAAAAAACAATGCATCTAAAGATTCTCAATGCCTACCTCCGCATCTACAAAATAAGATATACAAGAAAATAGTATAAAAGTAATATGGTTAGATGATCAACTCTACGATAAAAATGAGACTACACTATGTGTATGACATGAGTAACGTGCTTTAACATATAAAGAAATATATCTTGAATGCTATGAAATATGAATGCAATGCTCGCCAACCCCATGACACAACTAAGCAACTACACCAACGCACAACACCTAAAAAGTTGGGACTTGTAATGTCCCAGAAATTACGAGTAAATTTTTCACAAATTTTAATAATATTGTTAACTGCTTGAAACAATATTAGTCATTTTCGTTCATTGTGATATAGATGTTGAACATCATTTGTAGGCATTGTATATCTTTCGTAGCCATTAAAATACATTTGAAGTTATTTTAATCTTGTTGTCGATGGTTCCCATGGGTAGTCGTATTTTGTCATGTAAATCGAGTTTCAAGCACTCAAATGCTATTCTGAAAGTTGTTTGACACTTCCATTAGTGCCTATGAGTGATTCTAAATATTTTTTGGAAATTTTTGGCTCAAGGTGTTTAGACTCAAAATTCCAGTGGCTTTGATTGATCCAAGTAGCTTATTGGATTGATCTAAAGTTGAAGTTGGATCGATCCAATAGATATCAGATTTTAAGTTGTTGACTTTGCTACTTCTTCCCATTTATCAAAGAGGGAGAGAGAAAGGAGAAAATGGGGATTTCAATTTCTTGGCTCGGGGTCATCTAGCTCGAGAGCTCATCCAAGTTCAAAAAGTTTATTTTTAGAATCGTTGGCTCGGGGAGATCATTTTGGTGTAAGTTTTTCTTTCTCCCGAATTCATTTATTTGTCCTCGATTTTCGTGCCTTTTGGGTACGTTGAAATAAATTGATTTTTCTTACTCCTTATCTCGTATAGATCATTTTTATATGTAAGTGTAGTACAATCCAAGTTCCTTTGCAAGATCATTTCGGGGGCTAAAGTTTTGGTGTTTACGGGGCGATATCATCTAGAATTGCTCATCATTTGACCTCAAGTCTTCCACACCTTCTTATTTCCATTACGAGGCATATGTATTGATGTAAATATCGTTAATTTCTACTCTTGTAGAAATTTTCTCGATTTTCGTATCGAGTTACATTGAAATAAATTATTCGAATTTATTTCTTATGTTTCATAGATGACTTATTTGTATAGGTTCATCTCAATTAGTATGGTGTAAAGAGCTCGTTCGGAGGAGCTAAGAAAGGGCGAGTTGGTGTGGCATTGGCTTAGATGTTCAGAGGCATCATATTAAGGTATGGACAGAAACGAACAATAATTTAAGTTTGAATGCATATGCATAGATAGGATGTACATTCACGTTTAAGCTTTAAGTGTAATGTTCATTTACGTATGGATTACGCTTTCCCCAAATGCCTTACGTTTATTACATTAAACGCGGTGTCAAAATATGCATAAGATGATAAGTATACATTTTGTCGTATAATAAGCAATGTAGGTCACCTAAGTCGTGACATAATTTTATGTAAGAATTTAAGAGATGGATGTAAGTATTCGGAGGATGTATGCAAGTACTCAAAAGGGCGTATCCTAGTACGCGAGGTTTTATGTTATAAGTAAATAAGGTTACGTTATGTCGTGACATATATGTAGGATGTTTTGCAATATAAGTAAGCGTGTAAGTAAGTATTGTAAATGTAAGTAAGTGAAGATGTATAAGTTGGTTACGTATGATTAAGTATCAAAAGCGTGTAATATATGAGTATTCGTAGCATGTTTATTGATCAGGCATAAAGAAGCTTACACGTTGATTATGCTTAGATTGGTTGTTATACTCGTACATTTTGTTGTATGTTATAAGAAAGAGTAGGTCATGTTTTGTCGTGACAATTATGTAAGTAAGTATGTTACCTATTTATGTCATGTTTTGTTGTGACATATATGTTAAGTAAGACGTATGCTGTAGCATGATCATAAGGCATTGGGCGAAGCATTCATGTTCATAAACATGACACGAACATAAAAATTCATGTTACATACATAAGTATTCATGTTATATTCATAAGCATTCATGCTACAATTATATGAATATGAGAATAAGTACCCAGGATAATACGAAACTCCCAAATCATTTTAAGAAAAAAGGGTATAAGGAATCCCCTCCCTCTCTCCCTATTTTTAAGAAAATGCGATATTTTAAGAAAGAAAAAATCCATGTTTTTCGTTATCGTTATGTCGTGGGGTAGCCATAGTTTACACTATCGTTTTATCATAGCGTAACCTATGATTTCGTTATCGTTTTGTCATTATGGGTCATAGAAGGACATTTAGTTGCCATAGACATTACCTCATCTTGGGTATAAGGAACACCCTATATGCATTCCATAAGAAGAAGGGCATAAGAAACACCTATATTTATTTTTAAGAAAAGCAAAGGGATAAGTCCCAATATTCTTTTTAAATGAAAACAAGGTAAGTCTCATATGCATAAGTGCATTGGTTCGTAGTCGTCGTGAACGATATAAGTCTTGTATGCATAAGTGCATTGGTTCGTAGCTGTAGTGAACTAGATGAGTCTCGTATGCATTAGTACATTGGTTCATAGATGGTATGGTCGAGATAAGTCTCATATATATGTATGTGTGTGTGTGTGTGTTTCCTTTATAAATAGTTGGCATAAATGAGTTATGTTCCCGAATACGGATATTACTTTGTAGGTAATGGATGAACGAATACACCTTTACTTATGTGATTATTTATATAAAATGATTATATTTATTTTACATTTTTACATACATATTATTTACCGCTTACCATCAGATTTATTATATTGTTGATTTCTAATCTATGCATTTTCTTTTCCTTTTGTACACTGGTATTAAACTATTTTATAGGTCTAAAGTTTGGCTCAAGACATAACTGATAGGCTATGAAGTTGCTTATGCATATATACTTTTGTAGCTACGGGCTAGTTGTACATATTTATATCAGACTATGATGATGTATTATGTTGTATTTTGTAGCATACTCTGATTTAGCGTTGGCATTGTACGAAAGAATAGGTTTGTTCTGGCTCTTGTACATGAGGTGAATAACATACTTATACCTTCCTTCTTATTATTTTGGCAACTCTACAGCTTGATTTTATATATGTACATGGGGGGTTCACTGTTATTCGTAAGTGGAGCTGTATGATTTTGTATATACAGGTTTTGTAGATGGTATTCATGAGCCATATTTTGTATATTATAGTAGGATGATTTGTAGCAGGGAAATAGGTTGTAATAGTTATTATATTTTTTTTCTTTTATTCTCACATCCCTGGGTCACGAATTTCTGGGCATGTAAGAACCCAAGGGGGAACCTTGGAAACTTGACATAAGGGATCATATTGATTTTTGGCCGAACTAGTATGAAAATCGTATCGTGTTCTTCTTTCTCTTAATTTTTAATTTTCACACTTATAATTACTAGATTAATATTGCATAAGTTTTCAAAATAAAAACTCGAGGGGAATTATTATTTTTAACAAAGTAATTTTATATTGAAAAACCAAATCACCCTAACAAGTGGTAGCAGAGTAAGGATTTTTAAAAATATTTTGGACTGACATCCTAGAAGCTCGATCTAATGGCAAACGTTTCTAACATAATAGAAGGATACTCCATTACGAAACTACCATTTTTTAATAGAACAAATTACACATATTGGAAAGCGCATATGCAAATTTTTTAAAAAGTTTTTGATATTGAATTTTTAAAAATATTACTTATAGATATGAAATTCATATAGAAGAAAATGACGAAAAAGTTAAGGTTGCAAAAGAACTTAAAAATTTTACAGCTGTGAAAATCAAAACATGTGAGACTAACGCCAAAGAAATGAACACTTTGATTTGCACAATAGATGCAATAGAATATAACAAATTTTGGCATGTTCTACCGCAAAGGAAATATATGATAAATTAGAAATTATCCATGAGGGTACAAGTCAAGCATAAAAAACAAGTATCAACTTTCTTATACAAAATTATGAACTATTTCAAACTCAGGAAAATGAAACTGTATCCAAAATACACACACGTTTTACCACCCTTATTAATAATTTAATTGCTTTGGGTAAAGTGTTTTCTAATAAGGATAAGGTTATGATGATTTTGAGATGCCTATTATGAAGATTTTGAGATGCCTATCCCAAACATGTATGACAAACTCACCGTAATTATTAAAGCTTGAAATCTCGACAAATTTACTGTGGATGAACTCATTGGCTCTCTCATCACACATGAAATGACAATGATAAATGATGGTGAGATGGAAAGAAAGGATCGCAAGTGTAATATACCGAAAATCAATATAAATTTTTCGTTTTAATACAATGTTGTTATTCTTTGTTATGCATTGTAGTATATGCATATCATTTGTATTCATAGTTTACATTTAATTATGCATTATGCTTTCATAGTATACTTATGATATTCAAAGTCATAGAATATCTATTGGAATTGTAGGATTCCATTAGTGAATGCTTTGGAGGTTGTTTGGAGCATTCTTGTCGGGGTTTGTAGTAGTCACGTTATGACACGTAGAATGAGTTTTAGGCCCTCTAATGGCATTCCGACATTTGGAAAACACTTTTATTAGTGTTTAGGATGATTCCAAGTGTTTTTAGAAGTTATTGACTAAAAATGTGGGCTCGGATGATATCGGATTCTTGTAGGTATGATTGATCCAACTAGCTATTGGATCAATTCAAAAGTTGAAACTGATCGATCCAATTGCTATTGGGTCGATCCAACTGGTAAATTATGGATTAAAATATATTTACTTCAATACTTCTTCCTTATTTTCTACTTAGGCACACACAGAGAGAGGGGGGAGGACTCAAAAATATTTTTTTCCTTCATTTTGGCTCAGTAGATCTCCATCCACTTGATCCCCGAGACTAAAACTTGCATATTTGGACTCTCAACTCGGTGGGAACACTTTGACTTAAGTTTTCCTAAATTTTATTCTCGTTTGCTTGTCTCGTTTTCTGTGCCCTTTTGGGTTTGGAAAAATAAAAATGTCAAATCTATTCTTGATATTTGACAGATGATTTTCTTAGCTAGGATCTCCTCGATTCGAGAACCGAGATTATATCATATTATCGAGGCAAATTTTGGAGGTTTTCAGGGGATTTCATCTAGCAATGGTATTCATATGTGGTCGAGACTTCAACACTTCTTTATCGCTATCGCGAGGCCTACATATTGAGGTAATTTCTTGGTATTTTAATCTTGTTTCCATTTTCTCGATTTCCTTATTGAGTTAGACGTTGAAATTAAAATTGTTCATTCTTATTTTTATGCTTCGGAGTCTATTTTATTATATAGGCTCATCTTATTTCGGGGGTGGTTGCTAGGTGAATTATATTAGGCCTTAGTAAGAGGTTTCGGGCGAGATTTAGAGTTAGTCTTTTGGGGGTTATTTCGTAGGTGTATTAGAGGCTACTGTACTAAGGTACGGACAGATAATTAACTTTAGTATAACTTTAATATATGTCATATATCGACATTTATAACATGTTTGTTGGTATTATTGAATTCATATAATATTTTTACTTATATGCAAATTCATATTCAGTGGCATTAATTATGTATTGTAATTATAGTAGCATGATTCGTACTTATGATTTGGTATTTCTTATTGGAGGACATTTATGTATCATGTTTTGTTATTAATGTCGCGCCCCCAAATCCCAAGCACCCGGAATCCAGAGGTGCGATTGCGAATATACAATCACTCACCATAAATACAATCACAATCACATCATACTAACCAAAGTAAAACCAATCCACACAATATTTTTACAATTTTTCGGCAGCATA
>MKEJ01035258.1:0-23439 GCA_001753735.1 Embelia ribes
TAACTTATATGCATGAAGCCATAGTAATAAATACTTGACCTAACTTACCTTGATAGATTGGGACCAGAGTGGGCCCCCTACAAAACGGGTTGCTATACATAGACGTAGCAAAACAGCTCATGAAATGTTGGAACCAAAAAAAAAAATTTGTTCGCGATTGGAAGTCTTTCAAATTTAAAGAGTCCATCCGAAATTTTAATTTTCTAATCTTAGCCATTGATTTGTACTTCAAAAGTCCACGAACAGCTTTGCAATTCGCTACAAAACAATTTGCTCTCTAGTCTACTTTGTGATTGGACCACGGGACCTAATCACAAAATGAGAGAGTGGGACAACAAGGAGTACTTCAATACAGATAGTCTCAAAGGTCACTTCAATACGGTTCGGCACACGTGACATATATGAGCAATTAAATTATTCATATGGAGCAATCACAATTCTTGAATTAAAATATACTAAAAAATAAATTCAAAAAGTAGAGAGATATTGTATATTTATTTATTTTGTTACCAAAAAATTGCACCTTTTATTATTTTAGTAATAAACTTGTTGAATATATTAACAAGTTTTATAATTGTAATGAATTGTGATGATGATGAATTATGATGAACTTTGATAAATTATGATGAACTGTGATTAAAAATAACTATGATGAATTGTGATGAACTGTAATTTTAAAACACTTTAAAGAAAAAACAAGTCATCAAGTTAATCTTAATGATATTTAATTCATTTGAGTGATTATGATTAACACTCACACCTATATCTAACTGTATGGAGGTGATATTTAGATCCACCTGTATTGAAGTACTCTCCGACAACAATTGAGTGAATTTTCATAGGAGGAAGAGAGAGATTGGTTTAGATAGATTGAAAAATTTACTATTGATCACATATGTTTTAGAAATATCTTTTTGATAAGTAAGGAAATGATCAAATTTAACTTCTAATGATAGGGTTGTCAGGAAATTTGGATGAGAAAGTAGCTTGCTTCTTAACTCATTTGGACTTGTTAGGTTGTAAATTTTAAGTTTTTTTTTAATAATTGAATTGTATTTGGCTTCTCAACTTCTAAGCGGGGTTTTTCACATGTCTTTGCCTAAAAAGTGTTAGGATTATATTGAAACCATATTTGTTTTGGATTTATTATTTTTATAACAAAAGTTGTTTCTTTTAATGAGAATCTGTATGAGTAATAGTTACTTTACATTATATTTTTATGAATAAGTATGGATCTCATATTCTATATACTAAGGAGTAGAGTACAATTTACACACAAAATATTAGATCATTGGTTCTTATAGAATATAAGTTTTATGTTTAAATTTAGATGGAAATGGACATACCATCGGTAAATTATAGTACATGGTTTTAGTAAATCTGCTTTAACTACAGGAAATTATACAATTCCAATTCTTTGTATTAGTATACTTTGTGTGTATTAAACAAAACCATGTCGATGTAATTGTTTTAGTACTGATTATTTAATACGATTAATGCCTCGTGGTCATAGATAGTGCTTATACTCTTAATCATAAAATTATTATTTAGACATGTGTGGACAATGTTTGTCATTTTGATTAATAGAATAATGAGATTCATTATGAGTCAATAAACTTGGTGAGTTAGATGATAACATTTTTCATATGATGTTGATAGAATCCACCTCCCAGTATAGGGATTGATGATTCTTCCTTAATGAAACTTATAAGTTTTGATTGTATCAATTTTTGCAGGTGTATTTGGTAATTCTATACGTCAAATTAGTTATGTAGAAGGTCTTAAGCAATTTTACAAGCTAATTAGATTAGATTGTGAGTAATTCTATTTAATTAGTGGGTATTTGTAATCTTAACATGGGGAAATTAATAAACATTAATGACATGGAACCCGAATTATAAATTCGATATTAGGAGAGAGTTTATTTACAATCATGTAGTGGTATTGATTGTGATTTATGTGGATAAGGATTATCTTGTTAGATAAAATAGAATTCAAATCTACACAAAATAACTCTTCTAATATTATGCTATCAGGTCCTTGTTGTAGCCTATTTAAACACTCTTCATATACAGAAAAGAAAGACATGAAACTCCTATCTCTTCTGCTATAGATGTAGAGACCCCACTTTTCTTCCGGAGCAAAGTATTTAACATGAATATAGCAGAAGATCAGTGAATGTATGACAATCTTTCTACCAGAACATTATTGTTGGTGTTCACGATATTTATACACATGAATCTCGTAGGTATAATTATATTTTATATTGTAAAATATAATTAATTTTGATAGTATACATATACGCTATTACCATATCTATATTATTTTTCCACCACGTTTCATCAATTGGTATCCGAGACTAGGTCAATATTGTGTATATTACTATCATATTATATTCTCCATAAAATCGGATCTATGCATGATTAGGATAGAATGTGGATGTGGACTAACATCCGTTTTGCTGCGTTACGTCTGATTTTCATGGTCATTTGTATTCATGTTTTGCTTGATTCTTGCATTGTGAACTTCATGTTTAAGGAGGCATAAGATCTTTGTAATATACATGTATTTCTCCAATTGCACGATGGTTGCATGTATTCTGTTTTTATATATGTAGCATGTGTTTCCAATTGTATTAAGGAGGCATGTATTTTGTTTTTCTATGTAATTTGTTATAGAATAGCAGAAGAATATATTATGTACAGAATTGTTTCAAAGAAGAAATTCCAGTGGAATTTCGATGTGGCAATAAAGATTGCAGTGGCAATAAAAGTCGTAGTATGAGATCATTCAAGATTGGAAGGAGTTTCAAGATTTTGAATCTTGACCATGATAATCTATGTTTATCATGTGATGATTATAATGTTCATGTGATGATTATAATATTCTAGTTGTTATAAGCATCTTGGAAAACATGTATATTGTCATATTGTGTTAGGTTTAATATTTCAATGGTAATTTATATATGTAAACTAGATAATAGAATTGATTTTATCATCAATAAATTAAAGAGTGTGATTTTATTTGTTACATGTACATGGAATTGCTAGTATTGGAATACTAGATAATAAAAAAAAATTGCATATTTTAAAAATTATTAAGTGGATGAGTGAATTTATTTCATATAAATCCCATGGTCTCCATGAATGGTTTTAGATGATGTGATTAATTACTTTTTCTATCAGATAGAATTAAATACGAAATCATTAAGTACAAACTCTTGTAATTGTTGTTAGTGCATGACCTCCCCATCAAAGGGATGCACTATAGTATAGTAGATCTAGACATCAATGATGGTATACACTTAGCTATAGTTAATAATATAGTCACTATGAGTCACTATTATTATTTATAGGACCGAATTTAGGTCAACTATTTAATTTTGCTTGGTACGGTAAAGTATTTAGATAGTAAAATTAATAGGTTTTAACCTGTCCATTCAAATGTTAAGTAGTATATGACTTCTTATTGAAGCATATTGTTTATGATGTATTAGGCTGTTGGTGGATCCTTTTAAAAATATTGGTTGATGGACCTTATTTTTGCTTTTGAATTCAAAGTTATACAATTGCCCTTTTGTATTTTTACATATATGATTTTCAGGCTTAAAATGACATCATTCAGTTCACTTGCTATGAATCTAAAAGAAAATAAATTGATTGGTCTTAATTATATAGACTGGAAAATATACGTGTACATTTTACTAATTGCTAAGGAGTACAAGTTTGTGCTTATTGAGTGTCGCCCCGAAAACCCCCCAGAAGGGGCAACTGAAGAGGAAAGCCAGCCATATCATAAGTGGGCTAAGGATGATGGATGGCTTGGTGCTACATTTTGGCTATTATGTCAAATATGTTGCAACATTAGCATCAATTTATACTCATAGATTTTGACATGATAGAGAATCTCAAAGAGATGTTTGGAGAACAAAATTGCACCACAAGGCTGACACCGATGAAGGATCTTATAAACACGAGATGGCTAACCGGACCCTGGTTAGAAATCATATTCTGAAGATGATAAGATTTCTTAATGAATTAGAAATCCTTAGAATAGAAATAAATGAGGATACCCAGGTCGATATCATACTTCAGTTGTTGCTTAATTCTTTTAAGTAGTTTTGTCTGAATTATAATATGAATAAATTTAGTTAATTATTGGTTGAACTACTTAAAAAATTACAAGCAGCTAGGGGATTTATCAAGGAGCTTACAATTGTTTTTGTGGCTTAAAAATGTTCTGCATCTAAACCAAAAGGAAAGAAGAAGCCGAAAAAGGTTCATAAGCACGAAGCACCTCAACAGGGTGGAGTAAAGAAACCCAAAGGCAAGTGCTTCCACTGCAAGGTATCAGGCCATTGGAAATAACAATGTCCAATTTTGCTTGCTAAGAAACAAACTCAAGGTAAAATTTTTTCACTTGTGGTTTAGAGGTGTTATCTACTAATACTTGGTGTGCAGATACGAGAGTCACTAATCATATTTGCAATTCTTTGTAGGCATTTCAGATAACCAAGAATCTAAGTGAGGGAGAAATCTACATGTTTATATGGAATGACACTAAAGTACCACTTATTGCAGCAAGAAATGTTACTATTTCTTTTAGTAGGTATATGTTTTTTATAATGAAATATGTCCTTTATGTACCTTCAATTAGAAGAAATTTAGTTTGAGTTTTTAATTTAGTTAAGGATGGATATTCTATTTATCTTAATAATTCAATTATTATTAAGCCAAATAAATATTTTATCCATTCTAGTGCATTGGGGGAAGATCTTTTTATTATTAATGATGCCACATATATGCTGCAACTAAATGTAACGATAATACTATTAATCTACCATATAAGAGGAAAAGGGCTTTTGAAATAAACCAAACTTATCTTTGGCACTTACGGTCATATTAATCAAAAATAGATTTCTAAACTGGTAAAGGATGGGCCATTAGGCGCATACAAGTGGAGTCACTACCAATTTGTGAACCTGCTTATAAGGTTAAATTACCAAGCGGCCTTTTTCGGCAAAAGACCAAAGTGCCAATGATACATTAGAATTAGTTCATTCTGATTTTTGTGGACCTATGAATATCTTAGCAAGAGGAGTTTTGAGTATTTTTTCACTTTCGTTGACGAGTATGGGTATATTTATTTGATACATCGCAACTCTGAATGCTTTGTTCGAAGTTTTTAAGGCAAAAGTGAAGAAGCATCAAGTAAAATGTATTAAGATACTACAATCTAATCGTGGTGGTGAATACCTTTTGGGAGAATTTGTAGATTACTTATCAGCTGGGGGAGTTACTTTCCCGTTATTTGAATCGGGAAAGCCATAACAAAATGGTATAGTGGAAAGAAGAATATGACTCTTATAGGTATGGTTAGATCTATGATGAATTATTCGGATTTACCGGATTCGTTTTGGGGACATGCATTAAAAATAACAATATATATTTGGTACCATCTAAGTCAGTACCAACTACTAACACATAATTTTGGACTGGGTATAAACCTAGTTTGCGGCATATTCGGTTATGGGTTAGTCTAATACACATGCCGAAAGGGAAAGTTGATAGTTTGAATTAAGGACAAAAGTTTGTTTCTTTGTTGGGTATCCCAAAAGAATAAAAGGAGGTTTATTTTACTGTCCTAAAGATTAGAAAGTTTGCATCAATACCCGATTCTTAGAGGATGACTATATAATAAACTACAAATCCAGAAGCAAGATTATTTTAGATGAGCCTAGAGAAGACATATCAGTACCAACTTTTGTTATACCTTCATTACAGCAAGAACTAGTACAAGTAACCGAGTCATCAGAACATGAAAGTGCTAGTATACATGGTGTGCTTTGCCACAGTGGGTAGGTTAGACACCAACCGGTTAGGTATACATTTTTCGGATAGTTTTTTTAGATGATCCCTGATGAATTGGATACTCAACCAATCAATTATAATGAAGAATTTTAAGACAAAGATGCAAAATTTGGCAAATGAAATCAAAGATGTAGTTTATTTACTATAATCAAGTCTGGAAGCTTGTAGAAGCACCCGAAGGGCTAAAACCCATCGAATGCAAGTTTATCTATAAGAAAAAGATAAGAGCAGATGGGAAGGTGGAAACATTCAAGGCAAGAATTATAGCTAAAAAGTTCACCTAAAAAGAGAGAATTGATTATGAGGAAATCTTTTCGCAAATAGCTATGCATATCCGAAGACTCTTATCTATTGCAGCTCATTTCGATTATGAAATTTGGCAAATGGATGTCAAGGCAACTTTCTGCAATGGAAGTCTTGAGGAATGCATTTATATGGTGCAACCAGATGGTTTTATAGCAAATGGTCAATAGCACACGGTGTGCAACTATAAGAAGTCCATTTATGAATTTTAGCAAGCATCTAGATTTTGGAATACTCATTTTAATCAAGCCATTAAAGCTTATGGTTTTAATCAATTCTATAACAAATCTAGTGTGTACAAGAAGCGTGATGAAAATGTTTCAATATTCTTGGTACTATATGTTGATGATATACTACTTATTGGAAACGATGTGGGAGTGTTGTTGTTAGCCAAATTTTGGTTATCAGGATAGTTCGATATGAAGGACTTGGGAGAAGCTAGCCACATGTCAAGCCCTGAATTTCCTCAAATCCGGGGACGTGAACTTAAAAGAAAAGAAAAGAAAAATAAAAGAAAATAACGAACGATAACTACCAATCCCCAACTACAACAACCACATATACATATAGCATTCCTACAAATACACAAATACACACACACACACACACACAGAGACTGATGCATTATAGAACGTCAACAATAATAAAGTAAAATACCTAAATTTACATCAATATCTTCAAGCTGCATACTTGTCCAAAAAGAAAAAAAATACATCAGCATCCTGAGACTACAATAACACTGCTACAAAATAATAGACTTCACTATGAGTAAATCCATGTCTAACTTGCATGGCCCAAACTCTTCTCCTCCGCACCTACCAAACATATATAGGCAAAATATGTGTAACAACAAAAGAACAAGTCAGATTCTAAACAAAACTATAAAAGTGAGTCTAAATAGTATATGCCATGTATACATATGTGAATATACAAAACTTAACGTTAAACAACGAGTTTTTAGTATGTACATATCTACAACATGAGGGATAATCTATAAGTTCTCCAATTCCTCCGCGATACTACATATATAACTACAATGCTTGGACTACAAGTTTATCCTATTTCATGCTCTATGGATGAGGGGGGAAGTGCTAAGTCTAAAATGCACAACTATGCTCGTCCTAAAATACAAATCCCAAATACACCACATGCCAAAATCATTGCATAACTAATGCAGCACATACTGAATACACTACATATCTAATACAACACAATTTACAATGAGTTGAAAACTCATGCCCTTTCTTCTTTATAAATAAATAAATGGTGCGAATATTCTCTCTTCGCCCATTCTCAATCCTCATATACTACATACCGAAAACACCACAATTTATAAAGAGTTGGCAACCCATGCCCCCTTTTCTTTATAAATAAATAAATGGTATGAATACACTCACTTTATCCATTCCCAATCCTCATACACCGCATAACAAAACACCGCATTTTATAAAGAGTTGACAACTCGTGCCCTCTCCTCTTTATAAATAAATAAATAAATAGTACAAATATACTCTCTTTGCCCATTCCCAACTCAGAGCTGTCAAGTGACTCAAAACTCCGCGAAGGGATATATTGCACGTATCCTTAAATTTATACACCACCATATAACTGCATTAAATCATATGCCTCCAATATATACATCGCCAAAGTAGATACGATAAATTATTCACTGCTAACACATCTACGATATGTACGCTTTTAATTCATAAACATATCTTAAATGCCACTGGTTTCATCCATGAATATATATATATATATATATACACACACACACACACACACACATATATATTTATTTATATACTATACATATGTGTGTGTATGTGTGTATAACCACGAAAAATGTTTTAAAAACTACAAGTACACTTTTAAGATTTCACAACATATGCTTTGCAAAACTCCAAAACCTTACTTTCCAATCTTAAAAATCTCTTTTCAAAATTCCATAGTCATCATTTTCAAATCTTCTCATATACTTATTTTTCAAAATTCCTATTCTTAGAATATAATTTACCACGAAAATATACATAGGTTTTGCTATATAGTTTATATATATCTCCTCGAGTAAATAGACTATGAATACTAATTTAGAATGACAAATACCTGAATACTACATTGCCAATCATAGCAAGCCTCGAAGAACTCTACCACAACTCTGCAACAACTCCACCATGACTCAGCAACAACTCCACAACAAACGTTGTATGAATATATATACCATGATACATATATATATGCCATAAAATAGATACTACTACAAGTACCATCATGCCCCGATGTCGACATACATACAGAAACTCAAATTTATATTATTTTTCTTAATTTGCCTATACCTCATACGCCTCTGCAAGTCACCAAAAGATGTCTCGAACTCAATCTTTAAAACTCCTTTCCTTGCTCCTCCAATTCGGTCTACCTCCGCCACTAAAATCATATTGATCCTATACATGAAAATAATCTATAACACATAAGAAAAATATTTCCTAATTTTATTTCAACAACTCAATTGATATGAAAATCAATGAAATGTAATCGAAAAAACAAAACGATGAAACTTGCGTCAATATGAAGCCCCCACGATGTTGATTCGGAATATGCAAGTCTCAAGCTCGGGGAACCCTTAGAATAGATAAAACGGGCCCAAAATTCCTCTTACTTAAATTCTCGATTCGATCTTTCAACGCGTCTCAAATCGGGACGAGCTTATACATGAAAATGATATACACAATGTAAGGAAGAAGAGATACTAATTTATTTTGACAAACTCGTTACGCACCAAAAATGAGGAATCATAAACGAACCAGAGAAGAGATAAACTTATGCTATCTTGAAGCTCTAGAGATGAGGATTCAGAATATCTACTTTTTATTCGCAAACAATGACCCAAGATAGATGGATCATGAAGAAGAAGCTTGAAGCTTAAAGAATCACCACTCTCTCTCTCCTTTTCTTTTCCCGATCAAAAGTGTAATGGGAAAATATATGGCTCTCAACTCATGTGATAAAGCAGTGGGGCCCTAACATTGCCTTGTTCGTCGGTCTATCGGCAGTCTATCCATCGGCAGATGGCCATCGGATGCCCCATTAAATGCCACCCTTAGCTTAAGTGGTTCCTCTGGAATTTTTGAGCAAAGGTTCGACCCCTTTCCCGACCGTCGGACAGGCATCGGGCACACCAGTTTTTCTAAACTTTCAACTACTCTACTAATCTTACAAAGGCATAAAAATGCCACACTTGCTATATAATGCCAACAAACTCTACACTACCACAACAAATCCGCAACATGATGACTACAATCGGAATGAGAAATAAATAATATCATTACAATTTGTGTAATAATATTATTGATGAAAGCGAAAAATTCATTCAAAATTTTTAGGACAGTACATCCTCCCCTCATTAGGAAATTTCATCCCTGAAATTAGCAACCACTAGAAAAGAATAGAAGCGGAGATTAATAAATCTGCCAAACGAAGTAATAACTTTTTGCATTTTTGAAAAAAGAGAAAGGTTCCAAACGAATCAACTTTAGTATTACAAATTGGTCGAGTTATGGTGAGAAGATACAATTCCTTAAGTCTATAAATGATGTCGGCAGATTCAAATAGAGTTTCTGAATTATCTTCCGTCCAATCTTCCCATGGATGATATCAGAAAAGAACTTCGATTTCCTCTGTTGATTAGACAAAGTATCGATCCTTAGCAACAATTTAAACAAAAAGAACCCGCATTCAGCAAGAACCAACTTGTTACCTAAAAATATCACATTGACCATAGCTATTCTGACCAATTAACCATCGTATCAACTACCACATCATAAACAATAGCTATCAAATAGCTAATATATCTTTAACTCGTCAAATATAGGAAAATAAGAAGGCACCGCTACCAAATAAAAGGTTATCGCTAACTGAATCTTAGATTCTTTATTAGGATGCCTTTAAGTCTAACACATGCAACACTACTATGCATGAAATTTATAAACATCTTTAGGATGCATATACATTGTTAATCCAAACAACTCCGCAGAAGCCACTAGAACATTTCTTCTGCGAATCCCGAAATGCCTCGTCCATAATTTACAAAATGCCTCTTCTTGCGCCACCAAAACAATCAAGCTCCGTCACTCGAATATCGTGATTCTATACATGAAAATAGTCTACATAACGTAATGAATGCATTTTCAAATTTTATTTCAATATATACTATTGGCACGAAAAACGAGAAAACGTCACCAAAACAACGAGACAATAAAAATTATACTAACTCGAGCCATGGCGAGTAAGAAACATATTTACCTCGAAGCCAACCGAAATATTTACCTAGTGCGATGTTGTCCACTTGCATGTCCATCAGTCGTCTGCTAACAGACAGTATCCAAACATATCGCCTAATGAAGGCCCATTGGCCTTTGGAACCTGCTGCTTCTTTTGCATAATTTTTGAACACTTTGGGCCCCATTTTGACCCCTTTATACTTCAAATTAATTTTTTGTCAAAACACAAAAGTTGCTGACAAAATGAAATAGCTTTCTAATGGTATATCATATGCCCTAATCAAATTTATCATTTGTAAGATATTACCAAAATATTAGAATGTTGTCACAACTAGAACTTAACACTAACCACCTTCAATCCTTTCCTGATGCCAAATCCCAACCGCAAAAAATCACTCACCACTTCCAAATGCTAATACTTGATATATAAAATAGAGGGAAAATATTATACTCGTATAATATTATTTAATAATGTAAAAAATTTACCTGTAAATTTTGGAATATTACAGGGTAAGAGGCAGAATGATCATTCAAGGCGAAAAGGAGAAAATAACTAAAACTCTATGAGAAATTCGAAAGGATATTGGAAATTTGGACAAGAAATGTTGTGCCCCGAATCCCCATAAACTCGGGGATACAATAAAAAATAGAAAAAAAGAAAGAAAAGAGGAAAAAGAAAGAAAATATTGAATAACAATAACAAAAGATAACGAAATATTATTGAAATATAAAGTCACAACCCAACTCGATACTTCCACAACTTCCAACTTCGCATTCATAATCTACAACAATCTAGATTTATATATATTTATAAATATGTACAACAACTACAACAAAGTAAACTTTAGAAGATTATAATAATATTGTCAAGCTACATGCATATCCCAAAAGAAAATATAAACATATACATATGATCATGCCTTGAATACAAAATACATAACCAAGTTGAGGCTGTAACCATGTATAACTACATAATATATATCCGGCAACAAAGCCAGGAAAATCAAGGATACCCTACACTTATCTCCGTACCTATCAAATGAATAAGAACAAGAAGATACATATAAAAAAAATATGGGTTAGATTATCAACAATACGATAAAAGTGAGTTTATAATGTACTCAATATGTATGCACATGTGAATGAACATATATAACATTTAACAAAGAGTTTTAAAGTAAGACATATTCTCAACTTGAGAAGAAGTAACAAATCCACGAATGCCACGAATATACTACATACACAACAACAATACTCGAATTACGAATCACATATCCCGCATCTCGACTATGCATCCTACCAACGCACAATGCCTACGACTCAAAAGTAAAGTGGGAATAGTATCCCTACACATTTTATAAAAAGTGGGCCACTCGATGCCCATCCTACAATCGGTACGCTCTCGGTGTGACGTAACTCATAGGCTCAACTCTTATGTGCTACTAATACACTGAGCTGTCAAATCGCTCCTAGTGCAGGTTTTGCAGCTCTCACGGTAAGGTTCCAGGCCTCCTTAATTTTTACTCCTCAAAGTTTGTAAAAGTCAATACTTGATCTCGAAAAGAAAGTAAAAGACTTAAAGTCTAATCATGCATATATATTTTTTAAATCACGAATTACATACTTTTATATCATGAGTTCATATGCCATGAATACGATTGTACCACGAATATAAACGTGCTACAAGAAGTACATTTTATGCCACAAAATAAAGTAATACATGAAAAAAATAATATTTCATACATGAAGCTCAAACAAGAAAGTTACAATATGTCACACATGTTGATATACAAATATAAACTCAAATTTATATTATTGATCATAATATACCCGTACCTCGCAAGCTCCCGAAATCGATATCGAAAGATCACCCAAACTCTAACCTAAAAACCCCTCTTTTTAGCATCTTGAAACAATCTAGCTAATCTGTATACAGAAATGATCTATGAGACGTAAGGAAGAAATTATATATATTTATTTCAATGAACACGAAAGGCGCAAAAAATGAGGAAACACAAACGAGAACAAGAAGAGACAAGACTTACATCAAAATATAGGCCTCGCAATAGAAATTCCAAATATCTAATTTTTAAGTATGAAAGATCAACGAATGAAAATTGATCGTAAGAAAATATATTGAAGCTTAAAAGTCACCACTACTCTATCTCTCTCTCTCTCTTAATTTTCGGACAAGGAGAAGTAAAATTCCTTTTGCTCTCAAAAGGCCTGAGAAAGGGCAAAAAGTAGTGGGGCCCAAACTAGGCTATCCGACGGCCTGTCCGTCGACGGACTGTTGGACACCAGTCGGGCTCCCGTCAGACTAGATTTTTGGCTCAAAAAACTTCCATGGACGAAGGTCCAACCCTCTATCCGTCGATACTGCTACCTGTCTGGTAGGTGTCGGACAACTCATTTCACAAACTTTAAACATATTTCACTAAGGCACAACAACAATAACACAAAACTCACAAATACTCTTTACGACTGCGAACTTACACCACAACAATGAATCTACAAATGCAATAAATAATATATTGTAACTTATAATAATATTATTTATTTACACAAAACATTTATACGAATTTATAGGATGTTACAAGAAGCACACTTCAAATCAGCATGTCCTTCATTAAAAGCGGGTACATTGACAAATTTTGTGGATGAAGATATTAGAAATGCTCTTGCTATCATGGACGGTTTGGTCAAGGCCTTGAATTATTGGATCTTAAATATAGGGTGGTCTTACTATATATGTTCAAATAAAGCATATTTTCACCAATACAAGGTGGTCAATAGGTATTCAGTTCTCATGGGCGATGACACAGTGTGTGGCACTTGTGGATATTGGAATAGTGAATCTAAAGACATGTGAGGGTCCGAAAGAACTAAGTAAGGTGAGGCACATCCCAAGCCTTAGAAAGACATTATTCTTGATCCCGAGTGACCTGGTATGTGAGTCTACATGAAGCACATTACATAACCATAGAAGGAAACTTAACTATTTACATGCTTTTCATATAAAAATGGTTTTAGAAAAACACTTCAAGCTTTGTTCAAGAAAACACAACTACAAGGAATTGTCTTACGAACTCATATACCTACATGTGTATACTGAAAACTTACATAACTCATTCTTCATTAACAAACTTAGAAAGGTAAATTCAGTGGTTGATCAGGACAAGACTCTTCATCTTCATAACCATAAGTTGTTCACTAGCTACTCTTTCTCCTACATTTGCCAACTTCTTGCTACTGTGCGATGACGGTAGGCTGAATATCGAGTCCCTTTATCTGATAGGTTTCTAAACAAAGAAATATAGTTGACGATTAGGATATTTCCTTATCATACGTCATTACTCCAAATCCACATACTAATCACACTTAGACATAATGGGCCCAGAATTACATGTTGGGAAAAACACTTAACACCAACCCTGGAACACGTAACCCAATACTTTACGCATAAAAATTTTCAAAAGGAATGTTCTTTCACACCTGAAATCTCACAAGAGACTTAAGCGGTACTTAAATCAGGGTCTATCCCCCATGCTAATACAATGTGCCGTGTGTACCAAAATTTTAGATTTAAAATATTTTCACAAAAATACTATATTCTCAAAAATGCCATCTCATATTTTCCCAACCTATATTCTTTGATGACACAACTCCAAAAGTACTTATGTCATATTCTTATACTTCATTTATGTTTGCACGTTACGCCTTAAGGTATTTTGGATTATCCGTCAGATTTGTTACTTCGTAATTTTGTACAATTAACGATATGTCATTACTTGTGTTGATTTAGTCACTTGTTTTAGTTTGCCATATATTACTCTTCACTCATACGTTAGGATTTTATCGCATTCATATGTATGCAATGCAATGCATAGTATTTACTATATTTTACCTACATATATTTAATTCTGCATATTGCCATACTTATTTACTAATATTATCATGATTTATATTCATTAGTTTCATGATGCTCTCATCACTTAGTCACTGAGGTCATGTTAGGGTGCATCGGTCTATGTTTCATAGTAGGTTTCGTCAATTGGTGATAATTGTTTCTAGGTATTGTAGAACTTCCACCTCATACTTTAAGATCATTATTCACTCAAGTGTAACCATCATCTTCATCTAACTCCTTGCTGCTTCCATTTTCGGTGCGTCTCATAGTTCTTCGTCGATCAGATCACTAAACTCGGTTGACATTATGAATTGTCATTAGAGCTCCACTCGTAATCATTTGCTAGTTAGCCTTGTTCTGCATGACTTATCTACTCACGTCGATATATCATCACCTATTCAGGAGAGCCATCGTTTAAGTCTCCACATATAATTGTTCGTATGTTATATTCGTCTTACTTTTCATCATCTTATTTTATGTCCAAAGAAAAGGCTCATCTAGATTCGATATTTCTCTTAGTTTCCCACGTTTCTAAATGTTCGTGAAGGCTAAGCTGTTCATTATTCTATAAGCCATTCTTTACTAAAGTTCATGAGATTATTCACATCTCGCCTAAACTTAATAGTGTCACAGGTCGAGAAAGGTCAAAGCACTTATAATAACTTGCGACATCATAAGCTTAGACCGTAATTAACTTATTCCAAAAGGTAGTCCTGCAATAACATAACAATTCTTCTTACTTTATTTCAAAATGTTTATCATGATTCGCATGCTTATAGCATCATCGTCCGTCGCCATGCTTCTCGATATTTTACTTTTATTAAAAATTATTTTAAATAATTGGAAATCTAAAAAGGCACTAAATTTATTAAGGAAATAGCCTAACTGTACCTGTAACACTTTTGAAGAGTTGTCAAAAAACCACTATTAATGTATATAGAATCACCATGGTCACAGGATCTTGAGTTTTCCTAGTGTCAAAAGATTGTTAAAGGTTTATCACTAACATTTATACACGTACATGTCATTATCTCAACCTGTTAGTAAGAATCAGTTGATTGATAAACTTCAACAGTTGCCTGATTTACTTTGTTTAAGGAAAAAACTTATGTTTTTGCAAGGTGTTTCGAGGATGTTACTTGAATTGCTAAAAAAGTTACCGAAAAGCCAAGTTTGTTGACATACATGGTTGGTACTCCAAAGATTTCCACCAAGCTTCCCAAATGCAAAAGTTTTAATATTTTAATCGTCTATGTCACCACGAAATGACATTAGAGGTAGTTGAGCTCATATTTGGGGCTGGTATAGTAGCACCTTTAGTCTATCATCAAATTTTTGTGGTAAATTTGAGTTTAAAACTAGAAGTTAGGTAGATGCAAGCCATTTTCTCTGTTGTCCGGTGGAATCAGTCAACTAATAGCACTAAACAATCGACTAATTCATCTTGCACAGACTTAAAGCTTGAGTTTGTAAGGTTAACAACGGTGGTATTACCTCAATTACTGTTTATAGGCTCAGCATAGTTCTATAAGAGCACATGCAAAGTTATTTTTCATCCAACATGTTGAGATTCAAAAGTTTTCTCCTGAGAGTTCATTTTGATAATGCGTATCCTATACCGAGAGTCTAGAATTTTTCATTCCTTTGCATTATATGCGGGTTGAACATGGCAATTTCAAAGGGACAGAGATAGTCTTACCTCAAAAAAGATGATTTGGCCCGAAAAACATATGTATATTGGTTTATAGAAGCTCATATGGCTCGGCTTAGTTTCGTATTTGCAAGAGTTTAGTCATGTTTTCCTTTTTTCTCCTACTCTCTCTTTACAATAGTTTAAGAGACAAGAAGAATGTCTCCTCTATGTATCAGCAGAAGTATAACTGTGGCAGAGGTTGAGTTTATGAAGTTAACACGTGTCTTGGATATTTGGCAAAATTTATGTCTATATATATATCAATCGACTGTTTTACTTAATCAGTCGATTGATCATGACAGTCAACTTATGAGACTAATTTGTCGACTGATTTGCCCATTTTTCTTAAGGACAGGACATTTTAGAATGTAATACAAGGGTACTATTTTAATGGTCAAGATGGAGCATTGAAAGTGCTAAAGAAGGGTTGCTTGATTCTTGAAAGCAAGAAGATTAAGGGTAATATTCATGAGTTGCAATGGAGTGCAATTGTAGGTGGAGTTATGGGAGGGATTACTTCTGCAAGTGAAGAAGTAGTTCTAACTTCAATTTTCTCTACAAGTGCACATGGGGACAAGGCGTTTAAGATCACGTTAGTAGTCATGAGATCATTGTTGGCAAGGTAGATGGTGATTTTAACAGTAGTCAATAGGGTATCATTTGGAAAGGAAAGGGTGACGAATAGGGTATCACTTGGAAAGGAAAGGGTAATGACGGTAAAAAGATCATCAACAAAAGTTCAGCAAAAATTGTGGGATTGGTGGAAGGCTAGTCCAAAAGCATCTCGATGCAATCTCATCAAAATTAGACATATTGAATGAACTAGAAGGAAGTTCTGATTCACCGTGCTCATCTTAGTGAAAAGGTGGCGGTTACAAAAAAAATAAAAAGATCAATGTTGTGAGGTACAAATTACGGAGCTTGGGATTGTTTGGTTGACTAGATGTTTTCAGCAAATCTGGTAACATTGACTCAAATCTGGTATGTAACGAAGGTTGAGAAATTGACAACGGTGTTCTCGAAATGTTTTTGAATGAGTTTGTAATCAAACAAAGATCAAAATTGCAAACAAGCTTTGGTAATAGATCGCCAACCATGTAGGGTGATGGAATACGAAATATTGTTTGTGGCGGTTTGACTTTTTTTTTCTTCCTGTTTTGATTCTATCTCGTTATGTACCCTATATATACTACATAGAACTTGTATTAGAGTATGCAATAAGAAAATACTTATAATTGTGAGGCTCAAACAATAATTAAGCTTGTGCTTTGAAAGATTTTGAAATTAGAAAATCCTAGAGAGTTGTGAGACGTGAAAAATTCAAGAGGTTTTCTTTGTGGATTGTCTCAAGGCAAATTATCTACTAGGCGATGAGTGGGAGCGTTTATTGTAACCTTGATCTAATAATAAATCTTGTTGGATTTTTACTGGTAACAATTTCTCCAATTTTTTTGACAGTGTTTCTTTCTCTTTTTGTTATTGGCATTGTTTCATTATCATGCTTGATGTTTTGGTGACTCCGTTTTCATTTTTGGTGCTTCCGTGTTTTTGTCTAGATAAGATTAATTTTACCTTAAAATTGTTAGTGACCGACTGTTCACAACATTTAAAGCCTTCCTACTACTAGTATTTTCTTGGTCACGTGCAAACGCACGCATGGGGCCCCACAGATGTAGCGGTGAGCACAAATGCTAAGCACCGGCTGAGATGTGAAGACTCGTGATAGTGCCTTGTTTGGTAGCCAAAAAAATATGCGATTCCATTTGTCTGAGAAATGTGGTTTATAATCATGATTCATGTCAACATATTCCACTTCTTTACAAGTGGTTTTGACTCTGTATTTGGATATGGTGAATAGTGTATACATGATTAATTATCACTATGATGAGAATGTTAAATCTACAAGTGCATAAAAGAAGTTACATAACGATGACAACCGGAGGGGAGGCTAAAGCCACTGTTTTAAAACAACATGCTAATATGAAGTTCACACCTAGTCCGTCACGACTCAGCGTGAAACATTGAGGTTACACCGCCCTATGCCTGCCTATCGACGGGCACAATTAAATTGCCCAAATTTCCCCCCCACTTCCCGAATATGTATTCCTCGCAATAATTCGTGGACTACCTCCACTAGTGTTCGATTGACTGAGCGTATTAATATGCCATAAACATTGTGAAAATCTTCGTTCCGCTCAATGAGAAGAATCCTTTTGCCCGAGTGGTTTCTGTCAATTGAAAACATTAGGGTAGAGCAAAATTAACATAGCTTCATATCTAAACTATGGTCACTAAACTTAACATTTAATAATATACATACAAACTAGTTGTACCGAAAATAATTAGCTTTGTGTGGCTAACAATTAAACACATCACCATATATACTTTCTCTTCCTATTAAATAGGGTGATGTGACTAATTTTTAACCACACAAAACTAATTTGTATAAATTTTCGGTACAATTAGTTTGTAGGTATATCATTACTCAATTTTAATACATCATAAAAATTAGCAAAAAATAAAAATAGAGTTGAAGGATCCAAACATCCTGTAGAAAAATGTTTGAAGAAAAATAAATATTGCTTTTCTGTTATTGTCATTTGAATAAAAATTTTAAACTAAAAAGTAAGTAATGATAATATAAACAAAACAAAATTAAAAGATTGGGACTAAAGAAAAAGTATGTAACGCATAATTATATATATATTTTTTTAATTTCACTAATTTATTTGATTTGCTAAAAATATCATTCTTAAAAGTTTAATTATATATTATAATTAGATATTTAGTGTCATGATTATAAAAAATACAATATATTTATAGAGTTATAAAAACATATAATATTATTAAATTATAGAATTATGTACTAGTGGTAGTACTAGTGATAACCACGCATTCGATGATACTTTCCAAAAAACACAAAAACACACATTCGATGATGACCACGTCGATAGTAATGGTGATCATTTGAATACTACAATTTTTCATTGTAAAGAAATAATACTACAATTTATCATTGCAAAGAAATAATTACTAATAATAGTTAGGAGTATAAATGAGCCAGGCCGAGCTTTATGTTTTTTAGGCTCAGCTTGCTAGGTTTATTAATGAACTCGAGCTTCTCCACGAATCTAAATTATCCAGCTCTAACTCTAATTCTAATTCTCTTAGTACCTAGAACGCGAGCCAACTCTTGTAGTGATAGTTAAAATTTATACTAAATTATATCTAAAGGGTAATCTCCCTTATACAACCGATACGGAAGCAATAAGACTTTCCACATTGTTATGTACCTGTGTAGCTTTAGATTAATATGTGTGTGTATATATATATAATAAATTTTTTTTCTTTCCTAATATATTATATATATATTATATATGTATATATAAACAAGCCAAGTTTTTGAACTAACGAGTCAAGCTTTATCAAGCTCTAACTCGATTCTTTTACTAAATGAGCTCTAAAATTCGGCTCATGATAGGTTTTTTTTATCAAATGACTAACCACATAACAAACTACTCTCAAGCTGCTCTCAAACGGCTTTATTCATTTATACCCTATTCATCGTAGTATTAACAATAACGATTCTAGATAGTAGAATTTTGAGCCGCTCCAGTTAAATCATATGGGCGTGTATACCATTATCTCTCTCCAACAGCACTTCTTCTTTCCTTTTCTCTATAAATAACACCACATTTCTCAACTGCATTCCAAATCCACTCCACGACCCCAAGCACAATCCCCACTCTCTCCATTTCTTCTCCTGCATTTCCAAAATTAAAAAAACAAAAGCAATACTCAAAAAGCATGAACACAATGACCACCACAGTACCAACCCCATCCCCGGCGATGCGGTCACCGTGGCACTCGCCCATCCCGTACCTCTTCGGGGGCCTCGCAGCGATGCTGGGACTCATCGTGTTCGCGCTCCTAATCCTTGCCTGCTCCTACTGGCGCCTATCGGGACGTCTAGGACATGACTCCAACGACCGAGATTTGGAGCACGGTGGGGCAGATTCGGAGGAGAAGCCGAAAGTGCCGATGCAATTTGAGGAGAAGATTGTGGTGATAATGGCCGGGCAAGATACGCCGATGTTTTTGGCCACACCGGTTTCAAGCCGAGGTTCTTCATTTAAGAGTAGTTGCTCCGTCGGCAAAGTTGCCGGAAAAGTTGATGGAGAAGGGAAGGAGAGGAAGAAGGAAGAGGAGGGGAGTCGGGATCAAGTACAACTAGGGAGCTTGGAGAGACATGAGGCCTCAAGTTAAAAGCTTCGAACTTTTTTTTTTCTTCTTCATGATCAAGAAGTGTTTCTTGGGCACTATGTGGAATTTCCATCAATTTTGGACTCGTAAAGATTTTTCCTTTTTTGTTTTTCGTTTTTGGGTTGTAAAGAAGCGGAATCTATGTAAGTTTTGGAGAATGAAATTGAAGAGTTTTGAGTTATTTCTCTTTCAAATTTAGTTTCTTAGTATAGATCCTTGCAATTTCTCATGGGAAATTGTTAGTTCCTTCAAAAGGGGTGCCTAAATTAATTTCTTACATAAGCTAATAAGATTTATAATGTAGGAAAAATTAACGAAAAGTTTTTTAACAATGAAAAACAGTATAATTTTATCCGTACAACAATATGTGATCACAATTCGACTTTATATTTTCAGTCACATTTATAAGTCCTAATATGTTTATCATTCATTTTCCATAAATATTTTACCATTTTTTTTTATTATTATTTTTTTTATCTCAAGCAATTTTTAAGAACCAGAAAGGATCCAATTTTCCGTGTCCTTTTTTTTCTTTGTTTTACTAGATTTGTTTCTTCATGATAACTGAAATTAAACATATTTTTTAATATTTTCGTTTTAGCTTAATAGTCATAGATGAAGAAATTGAAGCAATGCATGTATAGAGCTCTAAAATACAACCGTTCTTAATACATCATCAGTTTATGCAAGTGGAGTTCAACTTTTGAACCCCACTTTATTCGTCACTTGATCGGTTACCACGTAAGAATTGAGCCAAAAGTTTGTTTGGAGAGATACAGTAAATTTTATAATTTTAATATACATTCATTAAATATATTAAATTTTAATATAAAGTATAATATATTTTAGTGTGAAAAAAAAAATTATATGCGGCTTTAGCTCTGCTATCTCTTCTCCAATAAAAAAAATATATATTAAAATCAGCCAACTAGAAAAATTTCTCTAACGTTCATCCCCATTTTTATAATGGCTCCTAACGGGCTTTCCCCCGGATGATATTGAAAATCAAAATTATACTATTCTACGTATTACATCCATTGTCTCTATCTCATATTCAAGTCCCACTATTTAAATATATACTTGAGGCTCTTATGGTTAAAGAATACCTCAAATTTCTGTCTGTGAAGATAGTCCCTCCATATCTTCAATGCAAACACAACATCTCCTAACTCTAAATTATGTGTCAGATAATTCTGCTCATGTATCTTCAACTGTCTTGAAATATACGCAATTACCCCCTTAGTTTGTATCAATACACAACCCATACCTTCCTGTGACGCATTACAGTATACAGTATACCTCATTCCCCAATAAGGAATAATCAACACAGGAGCAGTAATCAATAACTCTTTCAACTTCGCAAAAGATTTCTCACACTTAGAGTCTCATTCGAACCTGACCCCTTTGCGTATAAGGCGGGTTATAGGAGATGCTATCGTAGATAAATCTTTCACGAACCTCCAATAATAGCCTTCTAGTCCCAAGAAACTGTGAATCTCGAAAATATTTTTGGGCTGCTCCCAATTTGATACTGCCTCGACCTTCAACAGATCAACCGATACACCTTCAACTGATACGACATGCCCCAAGAATTTTACTTCTTGAAGCTAGAACTCGCATTTTGACAATTTTGCATATAATTGGTGTTCCTGTGTTCCTCATTAGTCCTTGAATACACCAATATATCATCGATAAACACAATAACAAATCATTCCAAATACTCTAAAAAAACCTCATTCATCATATCCATAAATACTGCTGGAGCATTCGTTAATCCAAATGGTATAACCAAGAACTGAAAAGGAGCGTATCGAGTTCCGAATGTAATCTTCTCCATATCTTCTTTCTAGACTCTCAACTGATGATAGCCCGAATGATGGTCTATCTTCGAATAATATTTTGATCCCTTCAGCTGATCAAACAAGTCGTCAATTCTTGGCATTGGGTACTTATTTTTAATAGTAACCCAGTTCAACTTCCAATAGTCAATGTATAATCTCATAGTTCCATCATTCTTCTAAACAAATAAGGCTGGAGCGCTCAACGGCGAAGAACTATGCTGAATGAAACCCTTTTTCCGCAACTCAATAAGTTGTCGGTCCATCTCTCCCATCTCGGTAGGCGTTAAACGGTACAATGTTACAAAAATCAGACTTGTACAAGGAACGAGGTCTATCATAAAATCCACCTCATGGGATGGCGGTAGTCATCTAATATCCTCTGGAAAATCGCGAAAAACTTGAAGTAACTCAGGATAGCTCCACCGTCTCAATGGGCCAGCCATTAGATCAAGAGAATTGCAGAAAGATCAGTAACATGTATTTATTTTACAAAATGTGTAAGAAGAAAGATAAGTGTAAAATTTCCTATTAACTTATTATTGACTTCGTCTACTACCAGAGATTCATGTTGGACCTACAAGCTCCCATATTTGTCCAACACAGAGCTAGGTATCGACAATAGTTTGTAAAAGTTAATCAAGAAAATAAGGATAAAATAATGCGATATGGATTGAGATACTTGATATTTGTAGAAAGATTTGGAACTTCTTAGATATCTCGGTTCCTAAGTATCAACCCCAACTGTCTAGATGCAGATTATTCGAGATTTCCTAGCCAACAGACCCAATAACCTACTGCTCCGTAGGGGTTCGTAAACCTAGAGCTCTAATACCAACTGTAATGCCCCAAAATTCTAAACAACAGTAATGTCACACAACAAGTTCCAAATACCAGTCTTGAATATATAATTACAACTCAAAAGGCCTTATTATCATGTTTTATGGTCGTACAATACAAGAATACAAATACAAATGTCTCCGAACGAAAATACAAATACAACAACTTAAAGATATGTGTGCTACAACCATTCTCGAATGAGCTCCAACCTGTCCTAACTCAAGGTCCTTGGTTTCTAACTCTCGATTCTGCTTGGTTTTTTTTATGCAAAAGATAGTGGAGAAACAAGCAAGTAGGTACGATCATAAATGTATGTCCAATCTACCGAATTAATGATTATACAATAATCAATGTATCAAAGCAGGAATATAAATCATGTTGATTAAACCAATATCAACTAAACATGTATATAAACAAAATATAATACATGAATCAATAAAAATAA